>LJZU01000366.1:0-24244 GCA_001513805.1 Davidsoniella virescens
CTCCTGTCTTCCCAAGAGACCGATAGTGATTCCCAAGTTTGTCGATATCGCGGTGAACAAGTGCATCGCTGCATCTATAATTGATCGTTGTTTCCGTCCGCCAAACTGTGTAGGGTGAAGCAGGTCGTCCTTTGTTGCAGCCAAGAAACCAAGTCTCTGCGCAAAAAGTCGTTCCAATACTTTGCCTAAGCAGTTCAGCAGCGTGATAATCCGATATGCCTTGATTCGGGAGTAGTCTGGTTTGTTGGGTTTTCTCAATATCACTCCAATGCCTTGGCGCCATAAACTAGGACACTGTCCAGTAGTAAATAGCTCCGTGTAGACATAATGGAAGACCTCGGGGATGGCCCTGTAAGCATTTTGAATCATCTGGAAATTAATTCCATCAGGTCCAGCAGACTTCTTAGGGTTTGAGGCCATGATCGCTCTTTCAATCTCAATGGTAGAGATTTTAGGCCAAGGCCATTTCGAGTTCTCGTGATGTGGGATGGGTAGAATATCGTCGTCCTCTGGGGACTCACCTTTATCGCCGCCCACAAGATTCAATAGTGTAAGGGTCTAAGGCCCACCAGTACTGGCTAAGTCTCGCCTTAGCACTACTGGATCTGGGATATAAATAGAGACCGTTTTCCTCTAGATATTAGTCCTGGTTTTCCATTATCCTTCATCAGTCTCAACTTCAATAAACTCTTACAACCAATTGTCTTCGAAACTCTCGTATATTGTCTCATCTATTCAAGTATACTTTCAGTAGGCTAGGTGGATCACCTAGCCAAGCCCTAGTGGGCCTTACTTAGCCCGTCACACATAGCTTCAGAGGCTTCGATCACATGCGCAAGACTGTCATTTCATAACATCCATTCGGCTCTCTGGGGTTTTCTTCATCTTTCTTCTCCATGCTCGCAACTAGCTTCTTCTCTTAGATTGTTCTAGGTTTATGGTTGATAATTAATCTGTGTTCTGTTATGTATCTTGTATCTTGTGTAACCTCCCTATCATAGTCCCGTAACTCTATTCTTAACATGCTTTAGAATGACGAGTCAATTCCCACTACTGTAACTGACGTTCATAATTGTCCATGACTGAGTAGAAAGATACCGAATGGATGAGATTGTTCGAAATCGCAGATACGGAAGTCACGAGCACCTTGTTAACTTGTCAGGTTACACAGACTATATGTATGAATCTCTAAAGCATGCCACTAACACAATAGAATGAGAGATGGTTATCAAGCGTCAAAAATCAAGGTGTTTTTCCACTGGGATTATTAAATAGCCTCCAGCCTGAGGCTTTACATTTTGGTCAAGCTTCTTTCCGTTTTTCCACTGTATATATCTCACCTTAGTCATACCATCACTTGTTTCGTGTTGTGTTTACTTGACTTCATATTTCATGCTTACCTTGTATCCCTTTTGTCCGAGTTTTTTATCAAAATTATATAGGTTAAACTTCCTTAAGAACAAGGGGGCATGACGAGGTAGGAGGACAAGATCTATGGCTATTGGTTGAGGATACCCTCAGTCTCCCTGTTTATCATTGTATTCAAGTGTCAGGAATGCACATTACGGCGATTTATGTTATGTCAACTTGTTCGTAACATCATACTAGATCTTTTAACCATGTTTTACAAGTTTACACAAGTTGTACTGCTCATTTCGTTTTGTCTCATTATGTTCTATGTTACTCTGTCCTGTTACTTTCGTTCTATATGGTAAGATCTCGTATGATATCTGACTACGTAGTGCTTCACAAAAACATATATGCTCATCTTCACCTCTATTATGTTTTCTGGCTTTGTATTGCATTTCTATACCCATGCTTGAAACTCGTCTTCTTCTCTTCGTTTTTGTTATACTTTCATAGTCATTGATAACCAACTGTGCTCTGTACTCTTGGTCCTGTGTACAGCTTTTCTTAACCCAGCCCTCCTCCCTCAATACTGATATGATATACAATATATCGCGTTGAAAATTGGTGATTTTGACAGATGAGATTACCATCGATAAGGGAGAAAGACAAACTATAGGTAGATTCCAGGAAAAAAACGGTTATTCTCATAACTCTATAGCTCCATAAAAGCGAGGAATGGCGGTCAAGGTAGGTCACCGATACCTGACATACAGCCAGAAATTCAAGTAGAAGTTTTGACTGTTCTCTCATGGAAAGAAATCACCTGTCTCCGAGTTCACTGTTTATACTCGCAATTGTGCACATTGATGTATATTCCACTGTGGACCATTGGCAATTGTATTTAGGGCTGATCATTGACATTAGCTCGTTAGTTCTTTGGTGGGTTGCCCTGATGTTGTAATATTCATTGTGGAGGTGATGTTGCTGATGTCTATGGCGTTGTTGTCGGAGTAGGTAGGCCTTTTAAAGGAATATAGAGATATCAATCAGAAGGAACAGTCCCTGCTCATTTCCAAATCGAATGCACCCAAGCTAGGACTTGATCGATATCAACGGACCTTAGACTATTACCAAGACCGTTCTAGGGTTGGATTGACAAGATCTAAAGCGACTTAACGTTAGCTATCCATGGAAGAAAACAGAGCTTAAATCCCGACTTTTCTGAAAAAGCCAAATACTCCAACTTTTACTATAGCATTTTAGTTTGTGAGGGTTCGACTCACAGTCTTTATACTTAACCATCATTGTCTACCTAAATACTACGTATGCTAAAAACAATATTTATTCTAGTAAGTCTTTTAATACGTAGATTCTTCTTCTCAGACTCATCTTCCAACATCAATCTATTTCTACGGTTTCCATATCACATCCTATTTCAATTTTCACATAGTTTCTTTTCATGAGTTTTCAGGCCACTTTCTCTGCTGAAAGTTAGCCAGTCTTCTTATGGCTTCCACTAGGTTTACTCTTTCTCAATCTACTCTGGTTCTTGACTCTTTCCTCGCTCGTAAGACCATCAGTACTTCAACTTGGGAGATAGTTAACTTTGACTAGATAGAAGCTTGTTATGGGGAGAGGTTCCAGAACCGTATAAAGGTATAATCACCAAACAAATATTAGAAAAGAGAGATGTCGACGATCAAGCCAGATAATGAAGCAAATTCAGAGCTTGACTGAGAAAGAGGCCTAATGAGGGGAAGAAAAATAACCGCATTAAGAGACAGGAAGAAAGTAGAGACCAGTTGAAGAAAGACATATGATTTGGGAATTTGAAAACGAAACCCTCAGAACAAAATATGACGCGACAGAATAGATAATGCAATGGAAACGAAGGGAACACATCCAGATAACGACTTAGTAGGGAAAAAAAAAATCCGACATAAGAGCCACTAGAAAAGAATCTTACCACCACAAACGAAAGGGCGCTATAAAGAAGGTACCTATCACATAGAAGGATGTGATTTGAATTTTGGGACACAATGATATAGTTAGTATAGAAACAGGGAAACTTAGTGAGATCCTATGACTAAGAATGACAGGACAGTAAACGGCGATCAGATCTAAGTCTTGACAAACATACACATAGAAGAAAACATATGAGGATTGACATTAAAGAAATAATCAATAGTAAGGTGAGTACATATTGAGTACTATAAATAAAAAGCAAACGCTTTTAGGCCAGCTTATAAGAAGAGTCCATGTGGCGGAGCTGTAGCATTTCCCTGGGGGAACTATGACCATTCGGTGTGTATACTATGGAAAATAAGAAGTGGCTTGGTAAGCCTGTATATCTGGTGGTTTTCTTAGACTTCAGTTAAGCGTTGTGCAAGCTGAAACTGAAAGAGTCCACCATACAACCTCGACTTTCTACTTGATCTTTAGAATATTTGTGGCTTGAGATTATTGATCACATTTACTTATTTCAATCTCGATTTTCATTTCATTCAAGATTGGTATAGACCACTTTTGTCAGCGACCCGGTTGTCTCAGATGATAGAAAAGGTGGTCGTTCAGATGGTGTGACAAAGCAGAAGAAGGAATACGTGATGATACAAGATGATCTGAAAGGAGAGTCATAGGGTAAAGTGAGCCAAGAGTTTGAATTACTTATCAAGGCTATTGATAACAGTTACTTGCCTTTAGAAATGTCGAAATATTAGAGGCTTATGATGTTTTGTCTAGTGCGGTAGAAGATATTTAGAATGGGCAGTTGAATGTGATTCAAAAGTATGATAGCCAAAAGCTTTGTTCTATCGGCTGTCCCACTTATGAAATTGACATTGAAGATGTTTCGACTTTGCTACATAAAAGATCTTTTCGACAGAGTGATTGTGGAGATCCTTGATAACAACTGATAGAGGAGGTGGCATAAAGTAGGATCAAAGACAGCAGTGCTTCAGGAGATATGTATGGGACATGGGATGCCTCTTTTAGTTCTAAGCAAGGCAAGACGATAGAAGTGATTGGAGATTAACATAAGAAGTTTAAAAAAAATAACCAATACGTTTATTCACAGATCAGCTAGAGGACTGCGTCTGTCCCTGTCGTTTGTACAACCAAGGCTTGCGCTGTACACGATTAATGGATTAAAGAAAGCTAAAACCAAACTTGGCTTCTAGATAAGAAACGGGCCATATATCTGCGAGTTGGGGTTATCTTTCTCCAGTATTATACGCACATATAATCTCAGATCAGAAATGTCCTTACCATAAGAAAGTGACAGGGTGGAGATATGATTATGTAGACTGGTCATGATTTAGATGAATATCATGAAAAGCAAAGAAAAGAGAGGTCATGTAGGCGTTAGATATCAGGTCTTACGGAAAATCTGCGCAATCGATGAGATAAAACTAACCATCACGCTAGTATGTGGCATAGCATTGAACATTGAATCCAGTGCTGACATCAATGGGCTTTGTTTGACTTTCTTTCCGTGGGCCATATACGATTCACTAGTAGATCTGGAGATCTGAGAGATGCCAAAGCCCGGAGAGAGTTTCTAGAAATACCAAATGGCAAAAAGAGAGAACTTTGAATTCCTTTGATGTAAGGGTCAGGGCAAGAGCTTACAGTACCATATAAAAGAGTCGGTCTACAGCAACGAGAACAGAATCATGATGTCATGAATTGTCCTCGTTTGGCTTGTTTGACTACCTCTTTTGTGTGTTTTTATTATTATTGATTTATATTTACTCCCTCTTAGAATCATGTAGAACTTGGTCATCATTTTCATCATGGCACTCAAGTCTATACTCACTATTTTCGATCTCTGTATATTTCTTCTTTAAAAATGATTGAACAAGTATAGACTCATTCAGGGCAAAAGAAAAAAATCATTCGAGGTGTTCAATAGATATGTGATATAGCAATCACAGAAAAGATATCAATATAAACCAAAGGACAGTACAAATAGTCCTTAGTATAAAAACTTAAAAAAACCTTTCGAGGTCGTGTGGTTTTGAATTAACTAATAAAGACTCCGAGTAGGGAAAATGAAGGGACGACAAAAAGACGGATTCTGGAAGTTACAGGAAATTTTGTTATGGTATAAATCACCAAAGAGAGGCCACATTTTATGATAAAATATCTACAACTACTTAGTAGTGAACGTGGAGTATATATAGGTCGCAAGAAACTTGTCAACGAAATTCAAAATCGGGATGTTTCCATCATGAACAGGTAAGATATATATGGTAAGTGGAAAAGAAGATCCACCCACGGCCAAAAATAGGCAGTTAGGATTGTTGAAGGTGTCTATAAATTTCAGTGTCATGACGATGTCAGTCTAGACTATAGTATGACGAATGGAAAAGGGAACGAAAGGTAATGATCATATGATGAATTGAGGAAGGAAGAAATCAAAATTGATCGTTGATGCCGCAAAAAGCGAACTGTTGAAGGTTTTGTAACTTCACATAGGAATCACACTGTCCCTTGCTGCGTTATATATATCCGTTATTCTAACATTCCATGGCTAATTCTTCATCATAGCTAACGCTTTGCCATGGTGAAACCCCATATCTAGCATGATCCACGAAGTTGAAAGCGTACTCCCGTTATATGTATAGATCATGGGCCCGTATTTGAATCAGACTGGGGCTACCTCTCGGTCGATCTAACATAGGTCTGACAAAAGCCTGATAGTACGTCAGTAAAGGATATATAAATACATAGCAATCGCCAAATCTAATTGGCATAATGCCACATACATACGTGGGCTTCTTCAACCACATTCACTTAATTTAGTCTTGGTTCGTTTCTTTAGTTATACTGTAGATTGTCAAACTGCTTTGTTAGCATATCACCAATCATCAACTTTTATCGTCACGCAATTAGAAAGTTCAACGTGTTTATACCTGAGAAGCCTAAGAGTCTGTAGTTTTTTGGGGGCATTTTCAAAAGTAGAATAACACCTCTACCAGCATACACTAGTTCCATAGTCACCAGCCTTTGATCGCCGTATCTTTGTGATTATCTTCAGACTTCTAACATTCATTTTCTTCTTCGGCTTCCTATAACCAAATTTTAGCCCTAATATCCGCTCTTTTGTATATTATCTTTCCGTAACTTGGTCTTATTTTATCATGACATCTCTTTTCTTAACAAGTCTCTAGGGCTTTCCCGTCTCGATTCCGCAAACTCCCATTCTTCAGTTCTTGTTCTCATGTTCTCTACTAAAATTGCCATGTCATCCACCCTCTCTCGGATCAAGATACTGATAGCTTCCACTCGGGCATACTTCTCCTATCCGATCATTACGAGTAACTGAAATTTTCTCAGAGTTAGTGTTGATGTGAAGCCGAGACAAGAACCATCCATGGATCTCAGGAATCGAATTTCTTTGGCGGAACATGGCACTCAAGAAGATCTAGCTAAAGTTAAGGGTTGTGAAGAGTGGGGGCGGCATCTAGAACAAGCGCCCAAGGGTATTTTTACAGTTGTCGACTCTTTCACCTCGTTCGACTAGAAACAAAGTAGGCCGGGACGTTTTCGTGATCGTCTGGATATAAAAATCTTCGTGACTGACGAACACTTTACAAGTTACAATAGCAACTTGAGCTACTCTACCTGGCGTGACCAGTAACATATGTCAAGAAAGGTAGAGACTACTAGTATCCTTACTTAGCTTAAGGTTGACTGTGGAGAAACCACGGAAAAGAAAACCACATGTCAGGAAAGCGAAAGGTTAAAGCAAGATGAGAACTTGTTCAAAGGAATATGTGGCGTAGTAAGTACGAAAGGATGTCTTAAGTATGAAGATGAAAAGGGTTGTGATCAAGACCGAAGGACTGACATGGAAGCTAATGAAGACGAAGCTTTTCTGGTAAGTAAACAGCAAGAGGTGAATACGAAGCAGAAATGATATAGACTCATAGAGAATGTCAAGGCAGAAGAGAGAGCGGAAGGATAGAACTTTTATTAGAAATGAGAATGAAATCGACACAAGTTGAAAGTCGGAAGAGAGGATCTATGAGTATGTAAATGGAGCAAGAAACAGGAGGATGATACAAGATTAATGTACCTGCGGGCCTTGAGTGTCGAGATCAAAGCGATGATCTAGTCAGCTAATAGATATGTTCACTAGAAAATCTGATATGATTCAAAACTAAAATATCACAATGTTCGTTATAGAAAGGCAATACAAAATAGACAATCAAGACGTAGAATTAGTACGTTTGTGCCTTGTAGACATCATGACACATCCTAACCCTAATAGAGGGTATATCACGCGTCTAAGGACTCGATGAGTGGATAAAAGTAGACAGTAGCCAAGACCTTAACACCGAGTCGGTCGAAGATGTCGGCTATCATTCTAATTCTCAACTGTGACCTCAAGGCTATTCTTGTATGTATGTACTAAGTCTTGGTATATATATACACAATTATCCTCGAATAGGTTTGTAACATGTGGCCAGACAATTTTTTGCCTTGATATAGATATGATCTATTGTATTGGGTATAGCTTAGAGTCATTGATACTGTTGCGTGTGCTGTCGTCAGTTCCCCACAAGAGTGTCGATGTATCATTATTTCCATTAATGAATGATATGATATCAGAGCTCGTTACTATCTGAGAACCTCCAGAGGACTGCAATGCATCATTAGCCAGTAGACTCTGAATTTTTTGGCGTTGATTGAATGTCTCTCTCGTGACATCCCGGGTGCGACGATATATTGAGGCATTTTGTCTTAGTAACTCAGGGTCAATATTGTCGACTATATTCGGGACTATCATTTTCGGTGGGTTTACGACTCCGATTTCATGTAAACGATGGTCAAACGCATGCTGATCATGGCCAACTATATCTTGGGTCCCTAGAGCAGATTAGTGTGGGTTATGAGGCAACGGGGAGGAACCAAATATACCGCTATTAGCTGACTCTGAGGCTAGCTTTGAAGCGCTTGTTTTCTGAAGAAGATCAGTAACTACTTCACTTCGCGTTATCGGACTTGTCTTGGGATATTTTCGAGCGCCCTTTGAAGCCGCCCTCGAGGCTGCTGATCCCATGTTGCTTGACTCAGAAGCTGATAAAATTGAGCAGCGGTTCTGTTATGAGTTCGGCACAGTATACGGTTTAGTAAGCCTAACGCAAAGTGATGTAAGTTTACGTACTTTTTGGTAGACTTTGGCAACAGCAAGCTCAGATTGTCGTTGTGCAGACTGGACCCACTTGAGCTTCTGTTTCCGGCTAGACCAGCCACTTGTGGAGTAGTTGCAACCCATGTGCTTGAAACAGAGCTGCTGCCTTGTTCCTGGTCCCTGTCGCAACATACAGCAGTCATATACATAACTAACTATAGTTAGCTAACTAGTTATAGCATAATACTCGCCCTAGTCTTAAATGCGTTTGACGTACATATACATATGTACATACTTATTTGTTTTCCACTATGAGCAACTCGGCCTCTTCCTCCTCAATCAACTTGTTTATGCATCATCACTTTTGTTGAGCCTCGCAGTTTATACCACTCAACATCACGCTTCAACCATTTAAAGCCGCGATATTTTTCTCTCAAATCTTTCGTCTAATGATCTAGCACTATTAAGCGATACCTTTCAATATCTTGGACGCGACGCATCATGGTCCGGCTCTCACTCAGGGCGATTGCCGCTGGGGCTCTCGTCTCGATCTCATTAGCGCATGCGAAGACATACTCGAAGAACGACATGATGCGTGCACAAATGGCTTTGATGCAAGGCGCACCGGATGGCTGTCCTCCTTGGTACGAATGATCACATCGGTATCATAACCTGCGACACCAGCGTTCACGATCGCTAATGTTCATTACAGCTTTAACTGCCTGCTTCCTTCCAACACCTGCGCCCAGTATGGATCTTGCAACGAGTTCAACGGGAAGTGTGATTGCCCGGATGGCTTTGGTGGCGAGGACTGCCTAGAACCACGTATGTTCACGATCACAACACCCTGGGATATCATTTATTAATTACAGTGTTTAGTGTGTGGATCTCTCGCGAGAGGCAAGGATAGACCGATGCGATCGAGCCGCTCGACTTGCGAATGCGACGAAGGTTGGACTGGAATCAACTGCAACCTATGCACAACCAACCAAGCGTGTAATGCCTTCATGCCCGAAAATGAAGGTGGCATCTGCTACCAAAGTGGCGACGTCGTTAAGAATAATTACCAAATGTGCGATGTTACCAACAAGAAGATCAAAAACTTGCTTGGGGACCGTAAACCGCAAGTTACATTTACATGCGATAAGCAGGATGCTACTTGTCAATTTCAATGTAAGCTATAAAAGCACACTCACCATCGAACTTTGGCTACTAACTTTGAACTGCATAGTCTGGGTTAACGAAATCGAATCATTCTATTGTGACCTCAGCGAGTGCTCCTCTTCCTCTGACTTCTCCTCGACTTCGAACAAGACAGCCTACTCATGCCCCGAGATCAAGTGCAGCTGTATCCCCGATCGTATGATGTGTGGCCAGGATGGCTCTCTCGATATCAGCGAATTCTTAGACGAAGGTGTTAAAGGGCCAGCCAGATTCCAGTGTTCACAGGAACCAGGTGGTCCCAGAAAATGCGAGTTTAAAGAGCCGGCCATGGACGAACTCATACAGAACTTGATTGGCGATGAAAGCATTCTTTTGACCTGCAATTCTGGCGAGTGTTTATACCACACCGAGATACCAGGTTATGAGCCCCCTGTCAAGACTATCAATACTCCTCTAATAGCCACCGTTATTGGCATATCATCTCTGTTTGTTGTAGCTACTATCTTGACAGTCTGGTATTTGTCTCGTAGAAGCCTACAGCAAGGAGCAATCCGCCTGGAAGATTCGGATGATGACACATCGAAGCTTATGATTGATCATAAACCAGCTGCTATCATGTGGGAGAATGTCTCGTACGCCCTGAACGGAAAGCAAATCTTATCAGGTATCCAGGGTATTACTCGGCCAGGCGAGATAACTGCCATCATGGGTGCTTCCGGTGCCGGCAAAACCACCTTTCTTGATATTCTTGCCCGTAAGAACAAGCGGGGTCTTGTGACTGGCGACTTTCTAGTCAATGGAGAAGTCATCTCTGATGATGATTACAAACAGTTTGTCGGCTTCGTTGATCAGGAAGATACTATGCTTCCGACCCTTACGGTCCATGAAACTATCCTGAACAGCGCCCTTCTTCGTCTCCCTCGCACTATGACTCGTTCTTCCAAGGAACAGCGTGTTATTGAGGTTGAAAAGCAACTAGGCATCCATCACATCAGGGATTCTCTGATTGGATCTGAAGAGGGCAAAGGCCGTGGCATCTCTGGTGGCGAGAAACGTCGCGTTGGTATCGCCTGCGAGCTCGTCACTAGCCCTTCGATTCTATTCCTAGATGAGCCTACTAGTGGTCTAGATGCGTATAACGCTTTCAACGTCGTTGAATGCCTAGTAAACCTAGCCAAGAACTACAACCGAACTGTCATCTTCACAATTCATCAGCCTCGCTCCAACATCGTCGCTTTGTTCGACCGTCTTATCCTCCTCGCTAAAGGCCAGGCCGTTTATTCGGGGCCATTCTCTCAGTGCCAAAGCTATTTCGATGGCCTTGGGTACTCTTGCCCAATTGGTTTTAATATTGCAGACTATGTAGTTGATCTAACTATGCACGCCGCTAATACTCTCGGATCTCTTCACCAATCGGCCTATACTGAATCTTCTACCACCGAAATCAGCAACGCATCTACAGTAAAGCCAGTACCCAGTGAATCAAATGCCAGTACAGATGCTCAAGCCACCGACGTCGCATCATCTCGCCCATCAAGTAAACGCAAGAACTCTCTACGTGCTAGACAGGAACGTAAACTCTACACTAAACGCACCGGCCGTGTTGAAACCGCTGCTTCGTCTGATGCTGGTGGTGAGGATGGCTTGAACTACCGCCTAAGACGCCAGTCCGCTCTTGATTCAGATGACATCCATGATCTACCTCCCTCGGCCTACGCTAGGACTGAACTGGATGATCTTGTCAAAAGCTTCAAGTTATCTGAAATATTCAGTGCCACCGGATCCGAAATTTTTGATGCTAAGACTATAGCTCGCGTTACGAATGGGGAGAACAATGGTCGTAACCAAGACTCGCCAGTTCTTGGTGTTGGTTACCAGCGTATCGGTTATCTCTCACAGTTTTCTATTTTGTCTCAACGTACATGGAAAAATCTTTACCGAAACCCCATGCTGATGCTCACTCACTATGCCATTGCTATTCTCCTTGCCGCATTGTCTGGTTATCTTTTTTATGGTATCACCGATGACATTGCCGGCTTTCAGAACCGCCTTGGTCTCTTCTTTTTCCTGCTCGCGCTATTTGGATTCAGCACTCTGACTAGCTTGAATACCTTCGCGCAAGAAAGACTGCTCTTTGTTAGAGAACGCGCTAATGGGTACTACTCGCCCATCACTTACTTTACTGCAAAGGTTGTGTTCGATATAATCCCTCTGCGTATCATTCCCCCAGTTATCATGGGCTCCATCGTGTATCCTATGACAGGACTGGTACCGGAGTTCTCCCATTTCGCCAAATTCATCCTGATCTTGGTGCTATTCAATCTCGCGGCAGCCTCAATCTGCCTCTTTATTGGTATTGTCTGCAAAGACCATGGCGTTGCCAATCTGATCGGAAGTCTAGTCATGCTTTTTAGTCTTCTGTTCGCTGGTCTTCTTCTCAATCACGATGCTATCCCCAAGACTGCACTCTGGCTTCAGTCGTTGTCTATATTCCATTATGGATTCGAGTCGCTCATTGTTAATGAGGTAGTCGCTATCACCTTGATTGACAAGAAGTATGGCATTAACATCACAGTTCCCGGTGCTGCTATCCTTAGCTCCTTTGGCTTCAACACTACTGCCGTCTGGTCTGACATCACTAAGCTTGGCATCTTTGCAATCTCTTTTGTCATTCTTGCATATGCTGCAATGCACATCATTCTGGTCGAGAGACGCTAAAACGCGGTCGTCCTAACATCATCAGATATATTCGTTTTTCCAGAACAGGTACTTATATGTACTATTTCTATTACCCATACTTTACTTTGTCATAATTGTTTTGTTTGCTTTTGGTGTTTTGAGTTCAGCGTCACTGGCCCTTAATGCAACTCTTCATACCAACTTATCTTTTCCCTTTCGAATTATCATGTTAATTATATCATGTCAGTTGTGTTAGCCTGTGCAAATCCCAGATATGTAGTCGATGCGAGAAGATACAATGTGAAAAAGCTTCTTAATGACTTCAATCTGAATAAAGTAAGAAAAGACAAATAATATAATACATATATATGATACAGTAAGGCGTACAAGAAATTTAACTGGGGCTCTTCATGTCCCTTTGATTGTGGAGGATAAATAGAATAGACACATTTCAGAGAAGTTTACCACCTCCAGTAAGCTCTTGGGCGACTTGCTTTTGGCGCATAGCATTATGGGTTGTTTCGGCTCTGAGATTGTTGAATTGCTTTGTAGCGCTAGAATTTGTGTACTCATGAAGCAAATTGTCGACAGTTTGAGGAGGTCCCCAAGAAGCCCAGGCGTTTCCGTCTTCGTAGAAGCCTGGTTCAGTCAGCCAGTAGCCCTCAGAGAACAAACGGTCGACCTCTTGTTGGAGCTGGCTTTCATTGACAATGAACTTTGTTGCCTTAATGTAGAGGTCGACTACATGGTCCCGCCGGGCAGCTTTGTATTGCTCCTGTATTTGTGCTGTGCGCTGGCGGCTCTCCTCGGCACGTTCCAGGCGATCGGGATCGGGGTAGACGGTGGTGTCTGTTAAGCTAGCAAGAGAAATGGTACTCCGAGTGAGGATCTCGGATGCTGGAGAGCGAGCTGTAGAAGCTCTAGCATCTCTTTGAATCTTTTCCCTCTTCAGAGCCTCGTCTTTCGAGTCACGTGTAATCTTCCTCTGCCACAGTCCTTGGATACCGGTACGCAAGTTCGAACGGCGACTCTCCGCCATTTTTCTGCGCCATTCTTCGGCCGAGCCCTCAGGTGCAGGCAGTTTGGAAGCCTCGTTCGACGGTTCGGGGGCGGTTTGGGCAAGATATTCGGGAGTGACCTTGCGGTCTCCCTCAGAGGGGTGGAAGACACTCCGGGGGACAGGCAGGTGGCCACGAGCCTTGGCAATCTTTTCGGTATCCGATAATGGCGGAGTCGGGATGGTGATGAATGAAGGAGACTCAGGCGGGGCAATGTTTTGGTCGGGCTTGATGCTGTCATCATTGCTTTTGTTGTAGAGAGAGGCCGAAGAACACAGGGTCCGGCGAGATGCCATGCCAGTTGTGGCCTTGAGCTGGCGAAGGCCAGCGATAGGAGTTCGCAGTGACATACTCATAGTGTTTACTGATCTTGGGCCAGGATGTTGGTGGTGCAATAGTCGTTCAACCAAGATAACGTTCGCTGCTACCATGAGATTTTTTCGTGATACTCGATGTCGTGCAGCATCTACCCAATTTTTCTATACAAATTCCTTCCCATCTTTATTGGCTATACTAAAGAAAAACCCCACAAAACCATTCTCGCTATTTCCTCCAAGGCAAAGCACTACTAGCCGGCAAAAAGTAAAATGACCAAGAATTTTCACCGCCTCAATATTCAGTGGGGCATAGCGGCAGAAAAAAAAAGTTCAATCGCAATGCAAGAATCCCTTTTCAGTCCAGCCTCAATATTTGAAAACTTTCTTTCTTCTTTGTCTTCTCTCATTTTTTTTTTCAACGCCCTGTTTCTTTCTTCACCCTCCCTTTTCCTTCTATTTCTTTCCTCTTTCTCTCTCTTCACATTTTGTTTTGCTATATCAGTTCATAATATACCCCCCAAACAGTTAAACGTTATGGGCACCAGAAAGAAGGAACAGAGTCGCCGTGTCCGCGAGGGCAAGACTGGCGATGGAATGGGCAATGTCCGCGTCAAGGGCGAGAACTTCTATCGGTAAAGGTCCTACTACATCCGATTTCCCAGTGGTCTTCATAGCTAACCTCAATCTTCTTCATAGCGATGCCAAGCGTGTGAAGCACCTTAACATGTACAAAGATGGCAAGGCCCAACGCAACGCCCGTGGTGATATCGTCAAAGCTGCTGCCTACCAAAGCAGAGAGGTTCCCAAGGCCATGATCGAGCCGAACAGAAAATGGTTCACAAACACTCGTGTTATATCACAAGAGTCTCTACAGGCCTTCCGGACAGCCATGAACGAGAAGGCCGATGACCCTTATCAGGTTCTACTCAGACGCAACACCCTTCCCATGACCCTCATTCGTGATGGTGAAGGTGTCAATGGACTCAAGGAACACAAGGCCAAAATGACTGTTGAGAGCACCCCTTTCTCTGGAGTATTTGGTCCCAAGTCGCAACGAAAGCGTGTCACCATATCGTCCGGTAACATTGATGAGTTTGTTGAGGAAGCCGATAAGAACCTCGATGTCTATGAAGAGCAATTAGAGCAAGACCGTCTACTCAGCGGTAATCCCAATGATCCCGATGATGAATCTGTCAAGATTGCTCGTGAGCATTGTTTCTCAAAGGGACAATCAAAGCGTATCTGGAACGAGCTTTACAAGGTTCTCGACAGTTCAGATGTTGTTATCCATGTTCTCGATGCCCGTGATCCCGAGGGTACCAGATGTCGGAGTGTCGAGAAGTATCTGAAGGCTGAGGCTAAGCACAAGCATCTGATCTTTTTGTTGAATAAGACCGATCTTGTTCCTACTACTGTTGCTGTAAGTACACCATCTCCTATATATCTACACACCTACCCGTCTCTTTTCATGTAGAGGCCCAATAGTTTTGTCAGGATCCTATCCGCATCTTCATGTTGCATCCATTCACTTGGATCGATGGAAAGGGTCTGTTACACTTTGGGCAAATCAAATATACTCACCCACTGTCCCCCAACGTTTTGTTGGGATGACTAGCGAGCTCCGTTCTGGAGTTCGTCCGGGTGTTGTCTGTGGCACATATTGAGTTGAATTCCATCCGTCTCTTCACTGAGATCCTGTGGTGGCCTTCTTAGTCTTGAACCATACATTTCTTCCTACCAGACATACTATTATCAATTGTTAATTGGAGACAATATAACTAACGTAAGATGTCTAGGCTGCCTGGGTCCGCAAACTCTCCAAGGATGCCCCTACACTCGCTTTCCATGCCTCAATCACCAATTCTTTTGGCAAGGGCTCGTTGATCTCGCTTCTACGTCAATTCTCGACACTACACTCTAAGGACAGAAAAGAAATTGCTGTCGGTATGATTGGTTACCCCAACGTTGGGAAGTCGAGTATCATCAACACTCTACGTGCGAAGAAGACTTGTGTCACAGCTCCCATTCCTGGATCGACCAAGATCTGGCAGTACGTTTCGCTCATGAAGCGCATCAGCATGATCGATTGCCCTGGTATCGTTCCTCCCAGCATGAGCGATACTCCCGAAGACATTCTCTTCCGTGGTGTCGTTCGTGTTGAGAACGTCGAGAACCCTGAGCAATATCTTCCTGCTCTACTTGCCAAGTGCAAACGCCATCACATCGAGCGTACCTACGAGCTTGGTGGCTGGACTAACCACATTGAACTTCTGGAGATGATCGCTCGCAAGAGTGGTCGTCTTTTGAAGGCCGGTGAGCCTGATCTTGATGGTGTAGCTCGTATCGTCATCCAGGACTTCCTGCGTGGTCGTATTCCTTGGTTCACTCCTTGCCCTAAGGACGATGATGAGTCTCAAGATGCTGCGAACATGAAGCGCGACGGCAAGTTGGGCGAGATGCCACGCAAGCGCAAGAGAGATGATGAGGAAGATACTGACGTTGCTAAGAAGCCCACCGCTTCTGAGCAAGAAGATGACTTCAAGGGCTTCAGTGAAGCAGAGGAAGAGGAAGAAGATGATGACGACGACGTCGATGTTGATGATGAGCAAAAGGAGGATGGTGACGAGGTTGAAGCGAATTCCGGTAGTGATACCACTCTCTTAGAGCAAATTTCAGTTGCTAATGTCTCAAGCGACGAAGAAGAGGTAGTAGAGGAGGCTCCTCCCCCTCCCAAGCGTACGTTAAGATCATCTACAAGAAGGGCAGCTACGAAAAAGTAACCCTAGGCGAACTTTTTAAAAAATTAAAAAAACACCCAACAGTACGTCTTACGTATAAAGTAAGGTCGGTCTGCTTAATAAGCCAACAAAATCTTCCTGATAGATACTTTATCAGCCACTTTGCATTGCATATGTACATGCATGTCTTTCTTTATAATTTTTCTCTGATCTCATGATCTAGAAGGATTACCACAATGTCCCGAACCTATCCTACACACATATAGATGTATCAGTACAATTGTATCTTGCTTATGCCAGGTGGTCGTAGTTTTCTATAATGTCTCATAGCTATGATCTAAACTTTTCTCCATAACTCCGAATCAAAGACAGCTGAAGTGAAGAAAAAGTGCCGACTAGTTTAGTTTAGCTACGTAGCAGATTGTCAGCAAAGGCTACCGTTAAAAGTCTTCGGAGTAGATCTAGCCCAGCAGAATCTATAAAGATAATTGCAGCACTAAAAGCCAACATGCATTTGAGGCGACACTTTGGACAGCACAGATTGACTAACAGACTACTATATGACACTCCTCCTCTAGCCTACTGAAGCATCTTGAGTTGCATATACGAAATCAGGAATTTAGAGAAGAGGCCACACAGCCTGGTCGAGCAAGCGAGTTTGTTTTGTTGGTCAAAGCCACCCCTGATGACCCAAAAGCAGGCAGAATTACAAGGAGGGAAATTGATCTTCAGCCTGTAGCTCTTCTCTTCGACGGAGTACATAGCTGTGACTGAAAAGATGAAGGTTCAGACAATTATTTTGGATTTAGCGGACGTAGAAAGTTGGGAGTTATGTATCTATATAGCTATGGCTATAGGAATATATTGTACTCTCTGTAGTCAGCCGTAAGCTTACCTGCATGTAAAATTTCGCCCGAAGTGTACTTCAGCCCAAGAAGTTTAGTCATATATATAGATGTAGAAAAAAATAAGGAAAATAAACTACAGTTTAATTCGCGAACTCACGGGGCAACAGTCGAGCTAAGCCAAGAACAAACTACGCAAGTCAAAGCCCCCAAGAAGCCGGGTGACGAATCCCTAGATCATGACGCGAAAGCTTATTTCCTACTAAAAACCAGGAGCATCTAGTATCTTGAAGTTTATCTTGTCGCTTGTTTTCCTTCTTCATTTTCTTATTCTCCTTTGCTTTTTCCTTCTTGTTCCCCAAAATTTTAAGTCTTGAAGCCACTTGAATCGCCATTCTTAACGGCGTTAAGATTTCCTGCGCCTCTCTTTCTTCCTGGCCGTGTCCAGATACTAGCAACCTTTACAGGGTTCCCAAAATCTTTCTTGTTCTTTCTATCACTCATCAGTCGTTAACACCGTTCTCAATATGCGGACTTCTACGACTGCCGCTTCCACCCTACTCGTTGCTGCTGGCTCAGTAGCCGCCGCCGCCGCTGTCGAAGAGCGTAGTATCCCCGGTGTTCTCAAGTGGGATATCGAAAGAAGAAGTAGTGCCAACGATGATCGTTTGGCTCGCCTTCACAAGAAGCGCGCGGACAGTCTTTCAGTCTCTTGGTACAATCCCACAAATTCATATCTTGTCAACATCTCAGTTGGCACGCCTACTCAAAGCCTTACGGTGATGCTCGATACTGGCAGCAGTGATTTGTGGGTTCCAAGCAGTGATGCAAATATCTGTGCTAATGGCGAGTGTGAATATGGATCATGTAAGTGCTTCTCTTCATATGTTGCTGGACTAAAATAAAACAAACAGGGTGTCAATTGCCACTAATGCTGTCACAAGTACTTGACATACCATACACCGCCATACAAACACACATTGTTCTTTTTCCCCCCTCCGTTCCGCACATTGGTTTCTAATTTGACTTCTTCTAGTCGATTCTTCCGAGTCATCTACCTATGAAGAGCTTGGCGATGAGTTTTCTATCACATACGGCGATAACACATACGCCAATGGAATATACTTCAACGACACTCTCACTATCGACGGCACTAGTGTAAAGAGTCTACAGATGGCTTTGGCCACAGACACCGACAATACCTACGGCGTTATGGGCATTGGCTTTTACTCTTTAGAAGATACTACGAACAGCTACCGTAATCTTCCCTACGCCCTGGTGAGCGACAATATCACCAACACGCCAGCATATAGTCTCTGGCTCAACAGCGAGTCCTCAGATAAGGGCAGCGTTCTATTTGGTGGCGTCGATACCGCCAAGTACACCGGAGATCTGAAGCGTATTGACGTCATACCAGACTCTGGTGACTATTACTACACTCAAGTCAATTTGACGCGTGTTATAGCCTCTAGTTCCTCGGGCAACGATACGCTATCGTCTGCGAAGTTCCCCATCACTGTTCTTCTCGACTCTGGCACTACTCTAAGCCAGATACCCTATGACCTTGCCAATCAGATTTACACTGAAGTCGGCGCTGTGAACGGCTCGGACTTGACTAACGTCGAAGGAGTCGACGCTTCTACACCTCTCCTTCCCTGCTCACGCCAGAAGAACTCTGGTACGTTCAACTTCCGATTTGGAGGCACCGAAGGACCTGAGATCTCCGTTCCTATGAGTGAACTCGTGATCTCTTTGACCAGTAGCGGTACTGCCGAGTTCGCCTCTGGAGACTACAAAGGTCAGACTGCTTGTCAACTAGGCATACAGGGAACAAATGATTCCTACATCCTAGGCGACACCTTCCTCCGCTCGGCATATGTTGTTTTCGATCTGACCAACTATCAAATCGCTCTTGCTCAGGCATCGTACAGCTCAGACTCCAACATCACGGCATTTGATAGCTACAACGCCACCATTCCAGAGTCGACCCTGGTCTCCAACCAGGCAGATACAGATACCGCTGCTAGCACACTCACACAAAGCTACTCTGCCCAGAGTGGTTTCCAGACCAGCAGCAGCGATTCTAGCTCTGCCGCGCCAGGTATCACTGCGCCATCAAATATCTTGTCTCTCGCCATGGTCGCTGGTGCCATGATTACCTTTGTCACGTTCTAGATAAGTTATAGCGGTGAAACAAATCTTCTTTTTATTAAATCTTATATATTCATGTTTCTTTCTCCCCCAGGGTCAGTTCTCATCTTATGATAAACAATCATATGTATATATAGTCTGTGCCTCTTTATTGCATGCATCTATGAGCTAGATCTTCATTTTGTAAAATAAAATTCTTAGTGTACATCATCATACCATGCCGTCTTGTTTCAAAATATAATGACAATCTATCTCATCCTTTACTCATTCTTCATTTAGCTGAAAGAGAAGAAGAAAAATCAAATCTTAATATCCCTGAGTTTTCTGCTGATTGCTACTATGAAGTTGATGACAGATTCATCTAACCGTAACCCTTAAGTCTGGTACACATCAGACCCTACGAAAATCCAAGAAATGTTCTTCGTTCTATCCATAGATTCCATTACGAGTCTGGTAGCTGCATGTAAGGACTTGAATAAAGTTGCAAAGTCAAACCTTTTTCTTTAGGAAAATAAACTTAACCCTAAAAATATTGGCTCGGCTAGTCAATCGATATAAACCCCGGACGACTCGACCTGTAATCCGAGGACTTCAAGTCCTAGCTGGTTAGTTTCCCTACAATTCAGACTCTAATAACCCCTAAGATTGAAAGTGATTGACATGCCGATGCTCCTTACTAGAGCCATCCATGAGCTCTATCTCGCGATCTGTCCTGTGCAATGTTTCCTGAGCCGACCTTGAGCTTTACGCTACAGAGTCTCCACGACAAAACAACACTCGATTGCCGTATTTATCATCCTCTTTCACTTTCGCCATCCTCACGTGCGCCTCTGTGGCTTCGACATGCTGCGGTTTTTGCGCATCCATATGCGCCACTGGGCGGCACCTATGATAATCCGGTAGTTGAGGCCATGTCGGCTGTCTTTCTGCGTCAGGGATTCCTTGTGGTAACATTCAATTTCCGGTTTGTATATCTATCTAGCTTTCGCGCAAAAAACCAACGCACGTAGCGTACCGGTGAAATACGACCCTGGTGTTAATGTTTGATGATTTCGTATATAGCGGCGCCGGGAGATCGGCTGGGCGCACATCATGGACGTCGAAACCAGAGCGCAGCGACTACATGTCAGTCGTCGGGTTTGTAGTGCATTATATACATCATCTCGACCCATTTCAACGACGCGACGATACTTTGCCTCCACCGAAGTCTTCAAGCCCAATATTGATACTCGGGGGCTACTCATATGGATCATTGGTTACAGCCCAGTTGCCACCTATGGCCGACATCATGAATCATTTCACTGCTCCAGAGATTGGCACGGCAGCTGCTGAAATTCGGACCAGAGCAAAGCATTTGGCTATGAACCAAAATGCCATATTATCTAGTGTTCTTGAATCAAGGGGCTCCATGGCGGCTCTTCGATCCCCACGACGATCATTGGGGATGAGAGTTGGTGGTCGAGAAACAACTGATAGACGCAGCCATGAATCGCGTAGATCGCTTAGCCTTGAAGCCGAAGAAAGAATACGTAAAGGACTTGCCGAGGTTCGGACACTCATTGGCCACAAGAAATCAGCATCCAAAAGTTCATTATCCCACGAAAGAATATCTAGGTCGAAGTCCAGGACTGCAGAACAAAGCCCGGTAGCTACCGAAGTCACGGAAAACTTCAGTATGGAAATTATCCCGGACTTGATACAGCCATCAGTTGCCTATCTGCTGGTATCACCGTTGCAAGGAGTGGTGAGCCACCTTGCCACAATGTCGCTGATGCCTACATTTCTCTCGCGGATCCCGCCTGTAGGGAGCTGTACCCCGCCTTCAGTCGATGCTGCCGAGGAGAAGATGATAAAACACCCGACACTTGCGGTATTTGGAGACAAAGATATCTTTGTGACCGTGACAAAACTGCGGGCCTGGCGAGACAAGATGATGTTATCACCCAGCTCACTATTTTCAGGCCGTGAAGTTTCTGGGGCAAGCCACTTTTGGCATGAAGATGGGACTATGGAGATATTAGAGATGCTAGTACGTGAATTCTGTGTCTCTTTACAGGACATCACGAGGTGATGGCAAATTTTGGGATTACACTAGAAGAGTTTGTTTTTATCTGGGAGGATTATCAATATATTGTATGTTTGATGAATTATAAGTAACATAAGAACGGGTATTATTGTTATGATTATGGTATGTGCGATATGCTTTGAACTAGCGAATATATGTGCTTGAAGGATCCGCCATCGTTGCGGTTGTTAGGACCTGAATTTTCGAGTACAGATGAGCTTCGAGGCCGCAGACCATCTGACTTGGGATCTGGAAGTGATGACATCAACGACAACACATGTTGTCCACGCAATGATCCCGAAGCCGAGCTCCATCCAAGCCGTTTCGAAGGTCCGGCACAGACTGAAAGATGGGTATTTTGAGTGGTGACAACTCGAGTCTTGAGAGAATTCAGGCAACGGCTGAGAGCCGCCTCGATCGACACTCGTTCTCGGATCCGGGCGATCTTGGGCCATGTTGCTCGCTCACCGGCTAGGCAGCTACGCAGCATGAAATCGACAGTGGGATTTGTGAGTAGACAAGGGAGGTCTCTGGGGTTGATCTCAGGCAGGATGTTGATATCGCCCGAGTACTTTTGGTTGAGAATGCTCTTCATCTTGGAACAATATCGGGGTGCTACACCGACATCGGCCATAACCTGAAGTCTGTGCATTGCTTCCATGATGGCGACGTTGCCAATCGCATAATCACGGTTCTCGGATAACTGGGTCTCATCGCCATCGGATAATGGGAGATGACTGTCGCGTGATATGAAGGGAGCAATGTGTGGGTTGACCTGAGATACGATGAAATGGTTCGCATTGAACATCTCAGACAGTCTTTCTATAGGCAGATCGTTGTCTAACGAGCCATCAACCCACGTTTGCAGCCCAGGCTCCCAGACTTGTATCTGCCCTGTCATTGGGTGTTTAATCCATAGCTTCCCGGGGTTAAACACCAATGGGACGGAGCAAGAGGCTGTGACTGCCGTCCGAATGAGAACATGAGGTGCTGTGATATAATTCAAGAGACGTGGCATATCATGGGACGATGGTGTAGATACGCAGATATTCAGTACTCTGCGGGAGCGATTGTGAGCTTCTCTAAATGTCATGTCTCCAATCATACCCCTCATCACGCGATCTAGGTTGCTGACGTCGTTCCAACTGCCCTGTGAAAAGAGCCTCTGTAGGTGACCAAAGAGCCCAATGCTAGAATCTGCCTTTTCAAACACATCGAGATGCCCGTATGCAAACTGTTGTAATGTTTGAGGGATCTCGGCATCAGTTCGAGTACAGAGAATGCTGCACACTATAGAGCCAGCAGAGGCTCCCGAGATGATTCGTGGCAAGAGATCAGCTTCGTGTAAAGCCTTGAGAACGCCGATATGAAGCATGCCAAATGTAGCGCCCCCACTCAGCAGTAGAGCACTTCGACCAAAGCTTTGTCGTGCCTGTTGTATAGTCTTTGTAAGATTCTGAAGGGCAACTCCGTTCGGCAATGAGTCTTCGGCCGCCTGTGATATGGCGTCAATTGTGCGAACAGCCGAATCGACATACTGCTCAACTAACAACTTGGTGCCGACATATGAGTGTCTGTAGAGACTGACGCTTCCCATGCCCCCGAGATCACGCGAAAGCGCAGTCCGGACAAGGTAAACCATCTGGGAAAGATTGCCGCTTTCGCGCGCTTCATCGAGCCGTTTTATTTCCTGTCGAATCCGTTCTGGACTCCAGTCCTTAGCGGCGGAAGACTCGGCAGACGCCTGCCATTCTGTATTCTCTTCGAGAATATCTAGCTGTCGAGCAGCGCTTTCCCATTCAGCATAGGTTTCTGCCTGTCATGATATCGTTAGTGGATAGCTAAGAGATGGTCAGCTTGAGAAATCTCGATACTTACATCTCTCATCTGTTGCTCAATAGATAGCTTTTGGCTACGCACAAGCTCTTGACTGGAGTTTGAAATAATGCCACTTGGAAGCCAGGCCGTGACGCCGCTACGGGCTTTGTCTAAGGCATTAGAGAGGCTTTGTTGAAGCCCAAAATTATGTGATTCGAAGATGTCCAACGCCGGTAAAATTCCGGGCAAAGAAGAGGTCATTGCCGGCACTTGTTAGTATTAGAGGGGAAGTAAGCTTTAAGCTTCAATATAGCAATGCAGTTGCCCACTGAGATCTGGTAGTGACAAATGATAGATCAGGCTGATTCGGCATTTAAATTGGCATAGACCATTAGCTTGTGAATGGTAGCTAGGATTAAGGCGAACGCGCCTTTCTACAGGGTGATCGGTCGTAATGATGGCTTCAATGACCAGCTATGAAAAGACAAAGAGGCCCTGATAATATTGCAAGATAATTGAATGACAGTTCAAGTAAAGCAACCGATTTTTAAGGCAGATCTCACAGAGTAGTGAGAGAAAGAGATAATTGTTGGATTTTTTATTGCCGGTTTTTTTGCTTTGGTGAAGTTGGTTAGACTTGAGGGATGCATGCTCCATGCCTATATTGGAGTATAATTCCAGGGGTAGCGTCAACTATGACGCTACTATGTTAGGCCCGAACAATAGTGCATGATATAACGGGCCCCATTGCGTTCTCCAAGAAATCGGTCTCGTTACCCCAGATTTGCACCCTCACGCGACTATGGCATACACAACAACCTTTTTCCCAAGGTGTGCCAATCTACACAAGTAGATACACATACATACATACATACATACATACATACATACATACATACATACATACATACATACATA
>LJZU01000035.1:0-19129 GCA_001513805.1 Davidsoniella virescens
GATAGACTATATAGATCCAAGAGGATAAATAGAACAACAACAACAACAACAACAACAACAACAACACAACAACAACACATCGCAATGTATGTGAACGGGGACATGGTCTAGTGGTATGACGGATCCTTAGCATAGTTCAAGCCTTTAGCTTAACAGCTTGGATCAGGTCCGGGGTTCGATTCCCCGTGTCTCCATTTTTTGGTACATCCTTACATCTTACATGTGTAAGAAAATACAAGAATCCGGCATATTGCTACTCAATAACTGTTTTACGTAGATTTTAGATAATCATACTACTACTTATATGGTTGCACATAGACACGGAAAAGGTTGGAAAACAGAGATTGCAAAGATAAATTTATCACAAAGTTATAGCAAGTGGGTTGGAATTGAGATATAAGAATGATCGAACATATTTCAAAAAAGTCAAAAAGTCAAGTCAGTGAATACTTATAACGCAAAACTCCCCCCAAAAAAAACATATAGAAACTTAAAAAAACCCACACCAACAAAGAAAACGCCGCATATTCATACTGAAACTAGACCGGCAAGAAGATAAAAATGCCTCGAAAAAAAAAGTCTCCGAAGTAATTATATACGCACCCATATTCATACTTGTGCAGTTTCACGCAACTTTGCACGTCTCGCAATAACGACCTGTGATAATGTCATAACACTGATATCACCAATGATTTCAAACATGACCATGGCGATACCTGTATTATCCTCGATCCATTTGCGTAACCAGAATCCACTGAATGAGTCAAGTCCATAAGCTAACATTGACCGTGCAGCATCGATATATCCTGGCTTCATCTCCAGTCTTTCTTCTAGTGCTGTGCAAATGGCCTCGCTGAGGCTCGTTATATCATCAACATCGAGCTGCTTCTTGTTGCCATCTAGGTGACTGATCTGAGATGTATTCTCCTGGTCTAGAGGAGATAGATACTGTGTGTCGACCATTGAAAGTTGACGCCACAATGGAATACCCCGCCAGTAAGGATCGACTGGCTTGAGTTGTTTGATTAGCCCGCCACTGCCAAGACCCAAGGTTACTGTAGTCGGTAACTGCATGTTATCTTGGGGCTGACCGCGTGTATCCTGATCTGCGGTAGAAGCATCGGCAATAGCCATGCTCACGACTTTGAGGAAGTCATTATGACGGATACCATAGAACCCACTGGCTTTAAGACTGCGCATGACTTGCGGGTCTCGCTCGATCATACCGGGCCCCATAACGGGACCGGGAGCAATTGCCGTGGCCCGGATGCCATGAGCACGGAGCTCAGCTGTGAAGGCGTCGATATATGTGTTTCCTGCAGCATAATTTGCTTGGCCGCGGTTTCCAATGATTCCAGCAGCACTCGATAGAAAGATGAAGAATGGCATCTGGGACATTTGGGTACAAGAGAAGACAAAAGCAGAGACTAGATGTTGGGTACCTTGGATCTTAGGTTGTGTTGCTGTTGACCACTGCTCTTGTGTCATTCTAGAAAAACTTGAGTCCTGAGTATTTCTGTTAATACATAGTCTCTACAGAGATAGTAGTGCTTAATTGGGGTGTTCAACTTACTCGTAGTACGCCAGCACAATGGATAACTCCCTTGACATTCACTGATAATCTCTTGAGGCCCACTACGGCAGATTCTAGTTGATTGCGATTTGTCAAATCAACGGTGATAAGATGTATCTTGGCACCCAGTTTCTGTAGTTCGGTCACCAAAGCTGAATTTTCAGCATTGATGCCAGTCGAACGTGACATGAAGGCTATCTGGCGGACGCCTTTTTGAACGAGTAGTCGGCCAATACTTCCAGCAAGACCACGCGGTGCCCCAACAATGACATACATGCTTTTTGCGCACATAGTTTTCTCCACGACTGCCAGTTGGCTGGGAGATACTTGCTTTGGGGTATAAACTAGCAGATAGTCATCTTCGTGTGCCTGCAGATGATATCGGATGGCCATCCCAAGAGTTGAGAAGTTGTTAGTGGGACCATAAAACTTTAGGGTAAGCGTTTTAGAGTCGTGGAGAGATTGACAGAGGTCAATAAGCCGTGAGACTAGACTTGGGCTTTTCTTCATGTGGTCTATAAGATCCCACCTAATCTGTTTCTGGGCAATGATATCAAACCCGTGAGATGCTTGGTGCTTGCTCAGAATGACTTGAAAGTGTTTGTGACCTATAAAACGTGTCAGCAAGTGTCTTATTACCCTTTAAAAATGCAGAATAAACTTACAATTTATAGAGATAGAATCATGTGATACGTGTTGGCGTTTGGTCGCCTCTCTTGTGGCGTCAAAGATGACATCAAAACCACCGGGGAATAAGGCAGCGAGATCTTTAGAAACGATATGTTCATCATGCATTCCGGCTGCTAGAGCTATAGAACGATCACATGACTCTGCCAGACAAAAGATATCATAGCCATAAACTCTTCCAACTTCAATAGCTGCTTGCCCCTCAACCCCAGTTGCATTTAGAATGAGTAGAGTCTTCCTCTTCGATTGTCCATTTGCTGAGGGTATACGAGGAAATGACTCGTCACTAGCCAGTCCGGCGATGGCGGTGATGTAGGCGGTTAAGCTGAAGAAGTCCGAGTGCTTTGACCATGGACGAGTGAATGCTGAAGAAACTATGAACTGGGACTGAGTATCGACCAAACTGCTCCTATTCATCAAGCCAACAATGTGAGTTCCATCTTCGCGCACACCAAAGAAGTCAATTCCTTGAACTTCCATAGTTCCACTGACATCGGGTCCATCGTCGTGTCTTTGATCGACGTAGTCCCACTTCTTATGGACGCGAATCTTATGCAGCTTCACAGGTATTCTGTCTGGTTGGGTCAATGTAGGGTGTTGAAGAGGTTTGTCAACTTGTTTCGATGGAATTTCGATGATTGTGTTGACCTCTGGTACAAGTTCTTGCCGCGGAATGAACAAGACGCCGTTGTTTTCCTTGTACTCCTTATCAGGAATCGAACGTGATGATGCAAAAACTTGCATAGCCACGGACTTTACCAAGTCAATAGAGCGAAGAGATAGGTGATGTCCAGGGTCGATTGACAAAACGCCGAGCTTTGTTGGACTTCCCTCTGATACAAGAGTCCGTATAAAACCAGTGACTTGGGTACCACATAGAAAGTTTGATAAAGAAGGGCTAGTGACAAATAGTACGCCGGCAGTTCTCAGTGTCAAGTATTGCAAGGTAGCAACTGAGTCAGTCGTCTTCCAAGCATCAGGAGACGCGGTGAGATACTCTAGGGAGATGACAAAAGCACCGTCATTCTTCCCCCGAGAGCTATCAAGTGGCCCAACGGAAACAGTAGAAAGGAGACCCGAAGATGAAAATTGGTGCTGCAGAGACATGGCGAAACTAAGGACATCTGGCGGCTGGTCTGCAGGAGTTACGATGGTAATTCGGTTACGGAATTTGGGAAGTGATCGAGCACCGATAAACGTAAACTCTTTTGAGCCAATGGAGACTTCTCCGACACGACTGAGGTCGACACTACCATGCTCAGAGGCTAGATATGGGCATATGAATTTACGGCTTCCTGGAACGATCAGAGCACCATGCTCGGAAAGCATTCCCTGGAATTTGGAGACATCAAGGCCGTCAACACGAGATAGGAGTATCAAGTCAATGCCATTTTCCGAGTCAGCGTTACCCTCACGAATACTGTACATAGTGTCTGACTCCATCAAGGATTTTAGACAGACATTGGAGGCGCCGGAAATCTTGTACACTGTGATGGTTGATCGTCCACGGCCAATACGTGAGATACTGCGAACAACCTGTGCCGATTCATCGGGAACCCAACCATATAGCAATACTGATAGAGTAGCTCGTTTGAACAATAGGACATCGACAACGCTATCCAACGACGAGCCGGGAATAGGCGCATAGGTAGCAGCATCCGGTTTCCAGACCGTCGTGCTTGCCAAGTTTCGATGCAGTGGCAGCCATTCTGCAGGCAGTTGCAACGGAGCGAGCTCGATACCGCTCATTATGACAACGGGGGCTTCCTGTATCGGTTGAAGATCACGTAGCATAATGACAGAGCCAAAGTGGCTACTACGTTTTCCATCGCCGACAGATAGCTCGCCGACACCACGGAAGCAGTCACCAGCACGCATATCACCGAGGCGGCCAGAGACAAGGATGCGCTTGATTACAACAGGAACCATGAGTTTGATGCAGTCCGTATTGAATAAAGAATGTAGCATTGCGTCCAGAGTTGCAGGATGTATGATATGGGCAAACTCGTGTTGGTATGGCATCACGGCCTTGGTATCTGGCACACTGATAGTCACTGTCTGTGCACCTCGTGGACTCTTGGAAATGGCACTAACATTACGGAAAGTTGGGCCGTATTGTAAGCCGATGGACTCAAGGCATTCGTATAGTTCCAATGGGCTTGCCATTTCAGTGCATGCTGCCATCTTGCTCTGTAGAATAGTCGTAGAGGCGTCACCCCCAGGAGACTGCAGTGCATTCTCGGGCGAGAGAATGATTATTAGGCTACCGGTAGCATTACGACGCATCGGCTGTGACAGAGTCCGCGAATAGATGGAAAACTCCCAAAGGCTGTGCTGATCACTATCATCGACGAGGCGCAGAGACAAGACACTTTCCAGTCCATGGGAGTCTTCAGGCACTACCATGGCGTTATGGATGGTGAAGTCCGAGATTTCCTTGTCAGACGTCATGCAGTTATTTCCAGCGACTAGCTCTGTGCTAGCCTCCAATACCATAGCAATCATACCGGCGGCAGGATATAGAATGGCGCCCTGGACGCGATGATCGGCCATCCATGGATTCTCAGCTAATCGATGATAGCCACGCCACCTCATTTCAAATGCATTGGAATCGGGCAGGCGGGCACCAATTAAATCACGTCTTGGCCATGCCCGATCGAGGTGGGCTGAGGTTGA
The DNA here is from genome assembly GCA_001513805.1 of Davidsoniella virescens. NCBI lineage: Eukaryota > Fungi > Ascomycota > Sordariomycetes > Microascales > Ceratocystidaceae > Davidsoniella > Davidsoniella virescens. Next base: position 4,937 of record LJZU01000035.1, read on the forward strand.
AGCTGGCTGTGACCAGTACTTAGTGTCATGATTCCAGGCATAAGATGGAAGATCAGCTAGACACTTTAGTGATGACGCTGAAGCTGTTGTGGCGGAGCGTGATAGCACACGGGTCATGTCTACTTGAGCCCCTAGAGCCCAGAGATTTCCTAGTTGCTGTAGAACCTTCATCTCAGTGTCCTGCTTTGGGGCTAGCAAGGCAATATAGGGCGGCCGGGTGCATTCATTAGGAAGGCGAGCAGAGACAGTGTCTAGAACAGGCGTCTTCATACCTCCTCCAGTTCCAACTTCGATGAAGACCAATGGACGGGAGATTGATTTGTCCATTATCTTGTTGACTCCGGCTAGAAATTGTACTGGATCGCGCAGATTGTCGCCCCAGTAGTGGTTTGGTAGGGTACCACTGTTCAGCTCTTCACCGAGTAGAGTCGACACCATTATAGGTGCTTCAGTACGATCCGCGTCTGAGAAACAGACATAATCCTTGGAACTATCATGTAGTGATAGACTCCGGACATATTCGTCAGCAATGATAGACATATCGAGAGAGTGGTATCCGCAGGGAACCTGGAGGACGCGATGGAAGATCATCTCGCTCTTCAGATGCTCTATAACGATATCAATCTCTTGGATGCGACCCGAGATGGTCACTGAGCGTGGGCTGTTATTACAAGCGACGACGATGTGGCTTCGATCCAGACCAAGCTTAGTCAGCAACGTCTTAGCAGTAACAAAGTCTAGGCCAGCTGAGACCATGCCTCCTCTTACTTCAGGAGCGCGGATAAGAAGTTCGCGGATAGCAACTCCACGCAAGAACGCACATGACCAAGCAAACTCGCGAGATATCTTGCGTGCGGCATAGGCAGCTGCAATCTCACCTGACGAGTGGCCAATGACGTAATTGGCTTTGACACCCAATGAAGAGAGCAGGTCGATACACGCAATCTGGACAGCAGTCGTAGCAAACTGTGCCATATCAACCCTTGTGATAGTACTAGACTCTTTGGGTTCTGCCAGGGCGGCTTCAAGATCGAAGCTGTTGCCTAGATACGCTGGATGCTGGTTGATAAAGGCGTTGGCCTCGGCGATGCTTTTGCTGTAAACTCGGAATCCACGTAGACTCTCGCCCATTTGCGGCCAGATGCCACCCTGGCCAGAAAACACGAAGCAGATATTTGGCGGAAGAGCAGACGCCTTGGTAAAGTTTGCTTCGGCCGAAGCCTCTCGCAACTTAGTTTGTAGAGAGACAAGCGAGTGTGCCGATATAGCCACACGAGTCACTAGCCTTGTGCGTCGTGCTCCCAGCGTGTAGGCAAGATCACGAAAGTATGAAGGTGAACTGAAGCGAGTTGGCGGCGTGAGGTGATCAGCCATATTCTGTAGCATTGTCTTAAGAGAAGCGGCGTCGTTGGCTGACAAGACAACCAACTGTGGTGATAACCGGGTCAAGCTTTGAGGCTCGGTCTGCCGGCTGGTATCAGACCGCATCGTCTGTAGACAGTTGGCCACAACGACATGAGCATTGGTACCACCAAAGCCGAAGGAGTTGACACTAGCCTGGCGACGCTGATGGTTCTTTGGCCAAGGCATGATATCTAGTGGTACCCAAAGATCGAGATCTTGTGGTTTGACGTCCTCACGAGGCTTTTCAAAGTTGATATTGGGTGGGATCTGCCCCTTTTCAACAACAAGCACAGCCTTGATGAAGCCAGCTATGCCAGCTGCACCTTCAAGATGGCCAATGTTAGTTTTCACAGAGCCAATAACTAATGGCTCGCTGTGTGATGGCTGACGCTTGCGGATGGCATTGGAGATTGCCTGCATCTCCGTCTTGTCACCAACAATTGTTCCTGTACCGTGACACTCGACATAAGCAGTATCGGCAAAATCGAGGCCATTACGCTCATAGACGTCTTGTATGTTGGTCTCCTGTGAGTCAGGATTAGGCATCGTGATTCCTATTGTAGTCGGTTAGTCTAGTTCTTAATTCTCGAATATATCACTCGTCTTACCTGATGTTCGACCGTCTTGATTAACTCCATGGCCAACAACGTCAGCTCTGATAGGGTCATTATGCGCAATAGCATCTGATTTGCGCTTGAGAATCACTATTCCAGCGCCTTCTCCGCGACCATAACCACTAGCCCGTGAATCAAAAGCGTAGCACTTGCCGTCAGAGCTGAGGAAGCCCATAGATGACATTGGTATCATTGTATCTGGAACCAACATCATATTGACACCACCCACGATAGCCTAGCGAAAGTTAATACAAAAACATGGTATAGGCTCAAGAGATCGCTAAGGGCTCACCATATCAGCAGAACCAGATTTGAGGGACTGGATAGCAAGATCCAAAGCCACGAGACTTCCGCTACAAGCTGTGTCAATGGTGATGCTTGGACCTCTAAGGTCAAAGCAATATGAAATACGGTTTGCTAGAATGGCAGTTCCATTGCCTGTGGCTGATAACTCTGGCTGAGCATCGATATCCCGTAGAGAAATTGCTTCATAATCTAATGCACTAGTTAGTCTGCCAAGTCTCATCAACCGAAGATAATATATCTCAACATGAACTTACCCTTCACGAAGGAGGCTATGTAAACCGATGTTCGAGAACCGCGGATCTCGTCTAGTGTAATTCCAGCTTTGCATGAACAGATTAGAGTTCTATACATCTTTAAAAAGTTCTTTTCTTTGAATATATCACAGCTTGTAAAACGTACCATTTTCTATGGCCTCATAAGTTACCTCTAGAAGGATCCGTTGCTGAGGATCCATAGATCGCGCAGCAGCGGCTGGAACTGAGAAGAACTTGTTTTTGTTGTTAGTATAAATCCAAAACAAAAACATAAATTAAGACAGATATAAAACTAACAGAAGCATCAAAATCTGCTGGGTCACTCTGAAGGAAGTGGGCGCCCTTGACTGGTATCTGCAGTTAGGAGCACAGTATTAGTATTCATATCCCCAAGAAGTCTTGTAGTGGCTAGGTTGTGTTTTCTTTTTATATACATACCGTACCCTGTCTTTGGGGATCTGGATGGTAGAAGCCTTGAGCATTGAAGCGGTTTATAGGGCTCCAACCGGACTCCTTCTGACAAAGCATATCCCAAAGGCGACTAGGCGACGAAGCACCGCCCGGAAAGCGACAGCCCATGCCGATGACGACAGCATTCTCGGGCTTATAGAAGGAAGCCATGACGATAGAGAAAGGGAAACAATACTACCTATATGTGTGTCTCTCCTTCCCCTCTCTCTCTCTCTCTCTTTCCTTACTTGATTGTGTTTCGAGAGACGAGTGGCGGTTGCGATGATACCACAGACAATAAAAGGATGATACCAAACCTGGAGCAGTAGCAAAAACCAAACTAGAAGAGAATATGACGTGGTGATAGCTTGGAATATGTATCTGTACGCAACAAAACGAGATATGGAGTACGAATATAAACAAAGACTAGATGCTTCAAATAACAGGATAGGGGTATCAAACAAACAAAAGAAAAGAAAAGGATATAGATAACAAGGCCGCTCAACTAAGAGGAAAGAAGATCTCTGAATAGAGCAGGTTTTCAATATTGCTCTGGTATCTTGTTAGTGTCGTTACTGGCACGAATTATCTACAAAACAAAGTAATAATATTCACGTTAGCCCAGCTACTTTCCTCACCAACACAGTAAATTAGCCCCTTCAGTAATCAGATCAGGCCTATCTGGCGGGACATATTAAGTCTTAACCAAAGCAACACGTACGGTGTTTCACACGGACTGTATTTACTGTAATCTAGGGCGGGATCCCACTTACTTGGTATGATATCAGAAGTAACGGCAGAACCTAAATATGTTTGCTTTGGTTTTTTTTTTCTTTTTTTCTTTTTTTCTTTTTCTTTTCTTCTTAGTTTCTTAGTTACTATTCAAAAAGAAAACAGAGAAATACAAACAATACACCAAAAAAAATTAAGTTCGGGAGGACAATGATCCAAGAAGGATCTGAGAGACCATGAAAACCTATCAATAGGTCTTTTTTCTTTGGTGACGAAGACGGGATATCGTATATATGATGAGTGACCAGGAACCTTTGCCAATGGCAGAATGGAACGAAAGAGGATAGACAAAAAGCATAAAAGAACAAACGGAAAAATATTGACTAATCAAGCCAAACGTTTCCGTGTATCTCGCTTTTATGTATGTATGTAGGAGATAGAGAGCAATATGTCGAATATACAATCAGAAATCATAAAGAATCACAACAGATTCTCATAAAACGGAGAGGCTTGCAAAGCGTTAAAGAAGGCAAGACAACCAAGAAGGTGGGTAGGTAGACAAACAAAAAGTAGAAAAAGAAACACAAGGCGTTTTGTTTTTTTTTGGCTGATATTTGCTGGGGATGAATTATATTAGAGTTCAGGGACAACAATAAAAGAAAGAAGATTTGTAAACGAGCTGGATTAACAAGTTGAACACAAAGCCAAAGCTGGAAGATGCCTTCCTTATGTTAGTTTAGGTTGACTGCATGAACTGTCCAGCGGAATGACTTTGGCCCCCAAGATGCAAACATATATTACAAAAAATAGTATTTATCAAAAGGAATAGCTACTATCCGTGCTCGAGTAGTCATGGACTGAGTTACAGGGCAAGATTATACGAAGATTTACATCTGTTCATATCATAACATTACAATGAACCACATATACCTCGGGTGTACTTAGACTCAAGCGGGCAAATAGTTAGCTTAGACACTACTAAAGCCAATAGTTTAGTTACCGCGTACTTCAAGATTCATTCGAATGGTTGCCTCTTTCTACTCTATCTCTCTCATGTAGCAATGGGCTCTCTCTCTCTCTCTCTCTCTCTCTCTCTATCTAACTTCTTTCTCTAAAAAAAAACGGTACAATACCCCCTTCTCTCCTCCTTCCACCCCCCGTCACTTCTCGTTTTGAAGAGCGTCTATGTCTTGCCGTCTCCTTGTTCGGGCAAAGACTATCCAGTCCAGCGAACTCATCAAGTTTCATCAATCAGGTGGCCTGTGGTTATCTGTGATTGAGATTTATATCCCAGAAACGGTGCTAAAACTAAAACAATAGGATTTCAGAACGGGAGGAGAGACTAAGAGTCCAAGAGTCCATATTACATTCTAATGAATACTAACGTTGTTTTCGGAGATGGAGAATCACGAACAACAATGGAATAATCAACTATCGTGGCAAAATATGCCTCTTAGAACAGACGTATCAAAAGCTCAAGACGCAAGATTCAGGCGAGGAGCATGACATGCAAGACTCGGTTACTGCTACTAGTATTATTGCTAATAACAATAACATCAAGTATTCGGAATAAATTGTATCAACTACCGCCGTCTCTCCAGTTAGTCGATGTCTTAGTATTGCAAGCTCACAAAGAAAAAAACCTCAGCGTCACTACAGCTGTGAAGGCCAGAGACATGAGGCCAACATGAAGCAATATCCAGGCCAGGTCATGCGGGCCTCTAGGCTGCCACAAGTAGAACTTACACCTCTAAACCTGACTTCCCTCTCATATTGGTTTAGTTTACAAGTTAAGGGGGGTAAATTGAGTATCAGAAAGCAAGAGCCCGGGATTTTTTTTAATTGTAATTCACTCTCCTCAACACGAGGCCTGAATCCTATGTCTTGTAGCCTTGCCCAAAATGGAAATCGAGGTCGGCAACTATGATATGGGCAGTTACAGACGGCCTTTCCGGCTTCACAGGCAGGATGACGCGGGACGAAGGGAAACCGCGTCTTAATTCATGGTAGTTTTGATATCTCTGTGTATGTTGCAGGACTAAAAGAAGAGGAAAGAACAAAAAAACAAGGCATGCATCTACCCGCAACGATGTTTTTTTTTAAATCCTATCTTCCAAGTATCAAAGAGAACCACACTATGAGACAATATCTTATGAGTTAGAGATAACACTAACGGGTAGTAGACCAAAACCTCAAGCACTTGTGTCATAGACAGAATAAGACGTTGGCACGGGTTCAACGTAGTATACTTATATCTATGGAATGTGACAGATATCAGCCCTCCAAACAATTATTACTTAGTTAGCCAAATCACGTCTCACTTGAAGTAATTGGCTATTGCTTTGAGTCATTTCTTTCCATAGTTTAATGCTCTATATCATATCCTCTACCCTCCTCTCTCAACCTTCGGAATATATTGCTCAGCCAACGTATCCGATACGAACAACCTCACCGCATCTTAACTAAATTCTAGCTTGTCTGGAACTAGAATGACCTAGACCCTTTCTGTTAGTCAGTCCGTGCGTCAGTCCAGTGTAACGGTCAAAGTGACAGGCTTGATATGACAGGATTGTCACACACACACACACACACACACACACACAAAGTGCCAGCGACAGCCCGGTATTTTTTCTCTGGTTCTTTTTGTAGCCCTCACACAAATCCATGTTGCAGATAGAATGTGTATAAGATACAAATATTCAATTATGTGTGGATGAATCTACGTTTTGTATTAGGTTAGCTTCATGACATATTGGCACATATTCTTCTCACTAACTATTATTAGGGTCGTTAACCCTATCCTGACCACTAACAACGTTGAATATTCGTACCATTGTTACAACGGAATCCCCAAGTTGAACCATGGGAAGATAGACATATGACACTTACAGCATCAGCCAAACTTCATCCAACCATATCTTGTTGAATCTTGGTTTCATCTCAATGGCCAATATACGTTTTCTGGTTTTAACGCCTGATTTATCTTTTTTTTTTCTAATTCCGGAAACTAAGATTAGAATTGGCAGATATACTTATCCGCTTTCAAGAAAACCTACGTTTTGCGATAACGGATCAGTCATGAAGTCTCCGATCCTCTCTCATTCCTAGGATATCCAAATACTCCTTCTATATATTTGAAATTAGATTAGTTATCTTTAGTGGATCGTATCAAAGGCCTCGGATTTGATCTTTGAAATAGTTTTTCCTATCTTACGTGTTGGTGGAAATATCAATTGTGATAGCTCAGTATCTAATCCATTTACCGACTAGTAAGTTTTCAGTCTACGAATCTGCGCAATATAGATACAGGTGAATTATGATAGTCCAGTACAGTCTATCTATCAATACGGTGTCACGCATTAGTCCATTGACGGAAGTGTTTAACTAGAGGAGGTCTGATGTTGACGGCTTAGCTCTCTTGTATTAGTGCTGTGGATTTCCCTCAAATGCGTTTTTTATTGTCTTACCACCTACTAATTGTACTCAAAGAAGCTCAAGTTAGCGTTCCCGAAACGCCACCCGTCAGTCATCGACCCAAGAAAAAAAAAAGTAGTAAGCATTGCAACAGGGATGTTAGTGCGGCATACAACCAGTACTATAGTTATTATGGACATAATTGTCAACTTGTTCCTCTGCTCATTATGTGTACCCTTGATAATTTGAGTCAATATTGGAGAACATCTGATAGCAAGCACAACCTAACTGCATCTAAGTAGATACCGACTATCTGAAATACTAACTGGCCTAATTTGAGGCCATCGTCACAGTCAATATATAGACAAAGCTAGCCTACATGCTGTCACATTCCAGTGCAAGAGACGCTAAAACGTATCTGTAAAGTCAGTTTGTCTCATCTATCCTTATTTAGCCTAGGTTGAATCCATCGACATACCTTAGCTAAGAACACATATAACTAGGAAGGAAATGGATTTACCCCTCGCAGTAGAAAATATTTCCTCGCCACTGACCTTCCTATGGCCAATTCTAGTTGCAAGGCAAATTTTATTCTTGAAGGTATCACAAAATGAAGCACAGGGTTTTACAAATCTTTGTGTACTTTTTTTGCCTTCTTCCTCTGTTTAATTGCTTACTTGGAGACAAGCAAAATGTAAAAATGCGGTATTCAAATAATTCATGACCGCACTACGCTTTGCGCCTATTTTGCACTATTGAGTTCTGTCACATACCATTAACTTGACCGGAGTGGCCGAGTGGCCGAGTGGCCGGCCGACTTTCCAATAGCATGTATATGCTTATCTACCTGTCTTAACTAAGATTTCAATATGTTAATATTATCATGAGAAAACATATCTAGTAGGTTCTAGAACTATGCACATACTACCGAGATATGTATACGATCCTGATATATTCACACAAAGTAACAAATAATCGGTGAACTGTGTCGTACCGCTTGGTAGCTATACATATGTATATTTCGGCTGTAGCTTCTTAGCTTCTATCACACGGCATCAACTCAAAACTAGACAATGAGTATATTCTACTATAGCAGTGACTAGATCAGGTTTATGTGTCCTACAACGATGCTAGCTAGTTTATCATCATGACTACATAGAGAACAAGCTTGTGTTTACAAAACATAATTCTCCTTATCCAAGTTTCACTTTTGACGCCGCTCTGAAAAGCGGTCAAACAAAGAGGAGTCCACTACATCTTTAATACGTCCATGAACCTGACGAATCATAAGCAAGCAGTCTAGAATTTAGAAAAGGCGGTAATCAAAAGCTCTCCATTTTCTATCGTACAAGAGAACTTCACATACAGTTTATGTAACATGAGATATTGTGACCAAGTAATTATCACTTTGCCTTACATATGAATCATCATATTATGAGCATACGTTTCTATGCTAACTGTACGTGAACTTATACAATGCCAAGACCATAAAGAAAAGATATAATGAAAACTAAAAAAAAATTATATACTTATAGATAACGTGTATATCACGATTGTCCCTAGGTCACAATCTTCAATATACCCATGCATTTTATATTTCTTTTATGCATTCCTGTAGCGTCGTGTAAATTTTGCGCATACAATTGTTGGGCCCATGCTTGTTTTTCTTGTGTTGTCATACACTCGATGTAACTTTCCATGTCTGCCAAAATCCAGAATGTCGACCTACAGTTCTTCAGAGTTAAGATTCTGATATTTTAAGATGTATCTCTTGCTTGGCATCATGCTGCCAGATGACCTCGTTTGATTTTCCTCCGATGTCATCCAATCTTAAGGTGTTGCACTCCTTTCACGCACAATATCAGTCGATATATTACGTAGGAATATATGTTGAAAATATTACTAGAAAGATGAATGAGTTTTGTATATTGTCTATCTACTTCGAACAGTTTGATACCATTAGTTTGTACACCTACCATATCCAACACTTGTTTAGCTAAAATTGCTGATGGCAAGGTTTGACGTATCTATCAGCTATATGAAGTAACAAGAATTCATGAAATGAAATGAAGGCCTTATATGAAAGTTTTCTGGTTTTGGCGTGACTATATAAATTATGTGTATGGTAGTACTGTCTTGTATATACTGTAATCCGGCTTATCATGTGTATATGCCACAACCCTAATCATATAAAACCCTAACGGCAACAGTATATGTATCTATCTCTACACATGTTCATAGAATTAACATGGCATTGATGATTGGGATCTTTGATGTCATGTAATATAAGAATAACTCCGAAATTCAAGAGTTTCAATTAATTCCTAGGATTTTATATAGTTTGTTGTCTTGTCGCTCTAAGCTTACCGGAGACTTTGTCAGAACTCGGTCAACACTCTAAGATCCTTTAAAGCTCGGGGCTCCTGATCTGAAGCGACTAAGATTCTTGTACTGATTTTAGCTCTTATACTATTCCCTCTCTTCGTGTAGCGTAACATTTGAAGCCTAATAGGAAAATAGAATATAACGAGTCAAAAGGAGCTAAAAGGGATCAACATATGCTAGTAGGTTCCAAGAAGCGGCATTGTTGTTCAACATGGCACGCAAAAAAACGAACCCTACAAAGAAACATTACGCGCTAGAATTGAATTGCTACTTAGAAAATGCAGATATGCAATGCTTCCAGATACAAAATTTAATATGATCTGCATATCGTCTCAACTTCTATCTTTGTCATTCAAGTAGAAGTATATAATTAATATGTCAATAGTGAAAACACAACCTAAAAGACTCAATTATGGATGCCAGAAGAACATAGCTTGTGTTCTCCATACAACGTCTATACTAAGTTGCCATGGTTATATATGAGCATTTATAAGCCTTACATATAGGGTTAATAATAAACTCAAGTAGGTATAAAATGTTGACCGAGGTTACACCCACAACAATCTTTGAGCATAAGAGCCATAACCCAAGACTGGTCGATGCTTCATTAAAGTAAAGCTATGTCATAGATATGAATTGAATAAAAATCTCAACTAAAAAGCAAAATGTTTGGAGTATCTTGCTTTATCATTATTCGTCACTCACAACACTAAAGAGGCAAACATGGAGTTGTGGGCACAGATACTGAAGCGAGATATATATGGGATTACTATGGAGCTTTATCTTTATATTAATGGTGCTACATGACAAGCTAGAAATAGTAGATGGGACATTGTATGAATACAAAGTATGGGAAAAACCTGAGCCACAAAGAAATGAAATCAAATGTGTTAAACAGCTGCCCAGGTGATATTTCAGGCGAAAGAAAAGTCTATGAACAATATCCTCAGCCTACTTTACGCCATATACTGCACGTGGTTGCTAGAAACATACTGTTGGTATCAGCTGATTCCTAACCTGACCCTCGATCCGGAACGATGGATGATGGATACTTTCGGTCTATTCGTATCTAGTGCATGATATCTGCTTGGCGTCTTCATGCTGTGGATAGTACACAAAATATGCCTTGTGTAGATACAAATGCAGCAGATATAAAGATTTCTCGAACATATGGACAAGATTAAAAATGGTAAGTCAATGCATTGTCATATACGATGAGTGAACACTTGACTAGATCGAGGGCCTTATTACGTATCGTCCACTCGCTCACTCCAGTAACCATTGTAGCAAAACGAGTCGGCTTAGTCATTTTATTCGTGTAACGACATTCTCCTTGTCTCGCGTTCTGAAATTAATATCATCGAGACAAGGCTGGTTGAAGCGAGCCAGCTCGGTGGTAGGCTTATAGTAAGTCTCGCCTAGCTTTCCTGAAGAACTATACAAACGAGAAGTGATTTACCACACAATAAAGATAGGACGGACTAGGTTTCTTTCAGAGGAAAAATTATCCGTAGAATTAATCTCGTCTGTTAGTCTAGCTAAGCCTGATGATGGCTTGGTCGTCGTGCCACGTAAAAACTTAAACCAGAGTCGTGATTAATTTTGTAGCTTGTATATCGCCAATCTACCGCTATACGTAGACTTCATAATGCCGCGTTGGCGAGACTCATTTGGGTGGTTCGTGGTGTATGTAAACCGATAAGTGATTATTGTATGATTTAACACGAATGGCAAATACTTGCCGTTCGTCTAGGGAATAAGTCTTAACTGCAAAGCGGCCCATAGGCCTCGTAATAGTCAGGTCAGACTCCCTATGCCGTGACTCTGGTGCTTTCGAGACCGTTTCGAGACCTCGTAGTCCCACCGTGGAAGCCAAGCTTCTCCTCTCATCCGAGACTGGCACTTGTGATGGATGCATCGAAGCATGCTTATGACAGTGACGGATCAGATGTGATGTGCTGTGATGGTGGACAAATCCTAGCTCCTCCTTCCAACAAGAGACTAGTGCCATTTTTTCAAGAGCTTAGTCTATGCGTTTGTCTCCAAAGTATGTTAGATCCATACTCGAAGCTAATTCAAGCAACGGCATTTTAGTACATGGCCATCCGTGCTCTCAAGGCTATTCATAATAGTAATAGTGAGGACTTAGAAACAAAAAATCCGTTCAAAACTCACTTTTTCTATTTTGCCAGGGATAGTCAAGAGAGATGTTGACGGATTTTTCGTTTCTGTTTCCTCACTTTTCATTCCCAATGTTCCACAGAGAACTGCGTAAAAGTACGCGGATCAAAAGCTAATAGCCAATCCACTAGAACATAACAAAGCCGAAAATAGCGCTGGAACAAGATCGAAAAGGCACAACTATACGGTTCGTTTGCAGAGTAAAAAGCCTTTTCATACGAGACAAATCCGCTCAGGATAACAACAGAAGACAGGCCTTGTAGAACAAAACAAGGAACAGAACGCCCACTTGATCGAATGATTAAGGCACCGCAAGCAAAAGCTTCAGGATCAATGACTTGCTAGGGTTCATAGCAAGACGAGCCACGTCGTACATTTTTTTTCTGGCCCATGCTCATCTTATTGTCGTTGTTTACATCATGCAACAGACTACAAACCCTCTTGGGTTTACTTGAGACGATAGAAATGGTGATCTAGTACAAAGGTTCATTAGAATGTCAAATGGCGCTGTTTTTGACGCCTCTTGATTGGGGAATTCTTTCTCCTCTACTCTATCAAGTTTGTTACTGTATACATACATATATATAATATAGACTCAAGTCCTTTAGCACCTTGTTCTACGCCAACTTTGCATCCCAGAGTCCATCTTTTGGACTATTTTGCGGTGGTTCTGCAGAACTCTCCGGTTTATTCTGCACCCACTTATGCGGTTCTCTCCAGCTGCAATTTTCCAGTTGCGCTTTTTTTTCACTTGCGGCCTGAACTAGTCACCAAAGGGTTGGCCACAATAGTACCGTAAACAAAGGTGCTACCACTAGCAATCCCGTATTTGCTGTTCAAGAGTGTGACAATATTTCTGCTGACAAATTGTTGTCCAGCAATAAACACTGAAATAAAAAACAAAAATACCACACGAAGCCTATCCACGACGAAGAAGACGAGAATCGCCAAGACTAGTGTTTGCTTGTTCGTCTTGATTTCTTTATATGGTACCCGTTTCCATAACCGGGAAGACGCCCTCTGATCGTGCATTTCCGTCACGGATGCTTCTTTTTCTTTGATACTTGTCTTTGGCATAGGATAAAACGGCACGGAAGCTGCTCGTCCCAAAGATATAAACAAACTATAAAAGAAGGCGGTCGTAGCTATTGTCACTCTTGACCTAGTATCCCCCACCTTGGTCCTTCCGGCTCTTTTGGCCCATCCTGTGACTGCAAATCGAGAGTCAACATCAAGCAGCTACCCGTCTATATGCGATCCGTTGTCTTGCACTACTGGTAAGTTGGAATATGCTGTCTAACGAAGCAATGCCTTGTAAATGCTTAAAGAATGAGAAAAAGCAATTAAGAGAGAGGCAGACTCTTTCCAGAGCTCTAGTAATCAAACAGACACTACCACGTGCATATCTGACTATCTAGTTGACTCAGCCATATTCTAAGTTTAGAAGGTAAACTGCTGTAGAGACCGATATGTTCTACACCTTTTGGTTGCTAATTGCTCAAAGTCTTAGCGACTAGCTTCGCTTATACCTTCAAGAACTTGTGTTGCAACATAGAGCCAAATCCATGATTTCTCCTTGGTTCCTTCTCGCTTGTCTACACACCTCCCACGTTAAAGTACCCGATAGAACACCCACGACTGGTTCCCTTCTCCTTTCCTAAGCTTTCTTGCTATCTTTTTCAACCCTTCATTACAATAATATGTAAAGGCTACCATTATCTGCATATGTCCATCGTCCAAAAGCCGTAGCCAGTGCTTACTTCCGATGCAATCTGCTACCACAAGCACCTAATCCCCATCTGGGCTTCGGAATATACATGGCTCGTTGATTTAATTCCTCCCATATCTTAACCATACCATGTAGAGGCACTGAACTGGCTACTGTGATGCTGTATTGGTCTGTTCCAGTGCTTCCGTTCATCTCAATCAAACACATATTTATCCTCTTATACTGTAAAGTTCCAGTATTAGCTTTTCCTACCCATTCCCAACTGCACCCACTCAAGTTCTCATATCGAAGTATTCCTGATTTGTCTGAGCAAGTCTTTTTTTGCCTGTCCACTGTCAAAACGACTTGTCCTCTGTATATGCTGGGGCGTATGCGATTTGTCACGTTGCTGATGTACAGTGAGTATATCGCATTCACTGTTTGCCGCAGACTGGAGCATGGATCTAGTACGGATGGTATTCTAGTGCTTCGCTTGGCCGTTCTCGCTACTCTCGGCTCCAGATACTATTGTCTTCTTCTCTTTTCACTAGCCAAACTATCTACTCTATCTCCATCACTCTTCCACTCTTCTGTCTGCCCGACCTAGTCTCTGTTATATCTTTCCAAATCATTATTCATGGTTACATCCTCTCGTCTACGAAGTATCTGACTAACCTCTTTCAAAGCGTTCGCATAGAAACTGTCATAGTTGCAAACTATCTTCTAGACACCCCCCCCCCCCCCC
>LJZU01000369.1:0-19825 GCA_001513805.1 Davidsoniella virescens
GGGGGATCTGGCAATCTACATGACGATGAATGGCATGTAAGGCTTTTGCTACCACAGTACTCTCCATTGAAAATTTACGGAGTACGATATGAATGAATATACGATTCTAAATTGAGGAAAAATGGATACCAAATGACATATGATGACAGTAACGCACTGTGATATTAACGTCGCCATATATAGCCTATCTAGAAACATAACATCGAAGCATTCCAACATGGCATCTTGCCATAAACCAACTCCAACTATCAGCCGACATGCGGAATCGATTAATATGTACAATAAAATCAAGCCCTTGGCCGAGTTGTAAAGGCTCAAATAAAAAGAAAATAAACACACTAGATATCGCTATGGAACATGGCCGGAAAGGTATTTGAAAGATAATATGAAACAAAAACAAGACAACGAGATATCGGATCAGATTTTTATCGTAGAGAATATGATGGCGTTCAGAGTTCTTCGTGTTGCTCTTCGATCTGTATATCTTCTTCGACCTCCTCTGTAGTATCAGAAGAGGCAGTCTGCAGAGCAGCATCCTCCACAACGGTAGAAGTAGAAGTATCTTCAACAGTCACATCTTCTGTTTCATCAAGAGTAACTTCTGAAGAAACAGTGGTTTCTTGATCCGATGTAGCGGTGGCATCCTCTTCTTCGATGACAGTCTGAGTCTGGACAATTGCAGCTATCGATTCTGTCCAAGAGGGGGCAGTAGTTGCTGTGGTAGTTTCGGTGTACTGACTCTGAGCGACCACGCTCTGATACACTGGTGGCTGCGGCTGCTGGACTTGTTGTTGCTGATACTGAGCTTGCGGTACAGTCTGGTACTGCATCTGAGCCTGTTGGCCTTGGTACTGTGCCTGCTGTATAGTAGCATCAGCATATCCAGTAGTGGAGTATTGCTGGTTACGGCCCGGGAAGTGGTCGTGATGCATCGACTGTAGATACTTTTGCTGCTGCCCACCCCGCACAGCAAGTGCAACAGCCAAGAAACTGAGAACGGTTATGACAACATTCTTGCGGTCACGGATAAACACACGTAGGGCCTCTACGAGAAGCTCGGGGAAGGTGTCGGGGATCGGCCGATGCTGTTGATGCTGGGAAACGGAAGGCATAGACTGTGAGGTGGCATCGTATGCCTGATGACCATTGGTGGATTCGCGGTATGAGGGTTCTGGGGAGTATTGTGAAGAGCTTCGTGCAGAGTTTGATGGCGGGCCTTCGATAGCATGGGGTGGCGCACGTCGTGCTTCCTCGTGCTGACGATCCATCTCTATATGAATGCGCTCGCGCTCCTCGTTGAGGCGTCTAGTCTGGTCGTTGATCTTGGCCACAATCCCTCTAGATGCTGCCTCGGCTTCCTCCTTCTCATGAAGCAACTTTGCGGCAGCCTCATCAGCGCGGCGCTGTTGTTCGATAGCCAACTCTGCTAATTCGACATGGAGGCTGCTATCGACAATAGGCTCAATCTCTACGTCCACGCGCTCCATTTCGCGCCAGCAGGCATCCCAGGCTCCGGCGCGCATCAATCCATTGCTAGCGAAGACTTTGACTCGGAAAATCTTGCCAGGGTTGGAAGACTCGACCTTGATCTCATGTCTGCAGGTGGCACACCAATGATGAGTAGAGGTAATTTTTTGGCGCTGCGCTTCATATGATATGTAGCTGTCATCATCTTCGGTTTCATCGTCATTTAATGCCATCATCAGGTTAGCAGGGCCAATATAATGACCACATTCCAAGATACGAGCACGTCTATGAAGAGGGAGTTCCATAGCTTCAAGCACTCTCTCTTCGAGAACCTCGAAGTCATTCTGGGGATGAGGCAAAAGCACGCCACGTTCCAAAACAGTCTCTCCTATACGATCTTGGAGCAAGGTCCAGGCGTCGCGTAAGTTTTTCATGGGCTCAGAAAGTATAGCATGGCCATCGGCAGCATAGGCAGCCCCTTCTTCTAGAACACGTGCCCAGGACCACTGAGGAGGCAGCATAGTCACATGAAGCAACACCAGTGGTGCCTCTTCAGGCTGTGGCCGGAAGCGCATAGGCGTTCTACCTTTTGGCGAGTACTGCACAGGCATCGATGGACTTCCCAATCTTGTGACAGCAGTTTTCGTTCCGCTTCGTTTGCTCAGTCGTGATGAACTAGTGTTGGAAATGTGCGAGCTGTAATGTCCACGAGGGGTTCTTCGACTAGTAGCAATAGAATATGACCGGTCAGATTCAGACGCAAATTCTGACACGCGTGCCGATCGCGCGCCATGTGAC
The DNA here is from genome assembly GCA_001513805.1 of Davidsoniella virescens. Lineage (NCBI taxonomy): Eukaryota > Fungi > Ascomycota > Sordariomycetes > Microascales > Ceratocystidaceae > Davidsoniella > Davidsoniella virescens. The sequence goes on from LJZU01000369.1 coordinate 2,266, forward strand.
GTAGCATCCCCATGGCTATAATCGACTGAGGCATCTGCACTAGCCGCTTCCTCAACTACTGCCTTGCGCGCCATGCCGCTATCATAAGAGCCAACAGAGCTGCGCATACTGTGCTCACTGAAGACATCGTCCTCCTCTTCTTGAGGAGAGGCACTGTCCTCACGGCGACGCGGCGTTGAGATGTTGTCTTGGATACTAGCATCTGTAGCTTCGTACTGGGATTGTTCGATCTCGGCGTTATACGATTCATCGATAGAATGGTCCATAAGAGAATGGTTAACACCTTCTACTAGGGACTGGTCCACAGCACTAGCCTCTTCTTCATACATGCTTGTAGCGTCACCGGCAACTTCAGATACGATAGAAGGGTCGGTACGACTGTCTTCAACATATTCAGTCGCCTCCTGATGCTCAGCCCTAAGTTGGCTGTCGGAAACTTGACTTTCTCCCATATAGCTCTCTTCGTCGTAGTTATATTGAGTGCCGTCGGTAGTTTGGTTATTTTGTTGGCTCTCTTCCATATGTGTTGTTTCTGGCTCGGTTTCTTCGGCAATCTCTTCGAGTTCGCCGTAGTGTGGCTCGTCAGGATCTGAATACAGACTCTGTGATTGTTCAGCGGCCTGCGATACTTCGGTCACAGATTCGTCGTGCTGTATATCTGATTCTTCGGCTATTGTCTCAGTAGTTTTCCGCGAGGCAGCGATAGCAGCAGCAGCAGCTTCAGCCTCTTGGTGGCTAGCGTTGGAGCTTAGACAAGATTCGTCGCGATGAATCACAAAACTCTTGTCCTTCTTAGACTTCTTGCGAATAGGCGGCATCTAGAACGCGATGGAGCAGACACCAGGGTGGCGGTGTCACTTTATATAGAGTCGGGCGGTGAAGCTGTTCCAGTACAGAGTAGCTTCTGGGTCGAGTATCTACTTAACCGCAGCAGGAAATGCAGGAGAATACTAGCTTATAGCGATATGACGAGACAGCGGCGTGGGATGATGCAGCTGGAATGCAGTTTTGGCGGCGGAACACTGGAATGCAAGTGTGGTTTGCGACACTTTAAAACCTTGTCAATGACAGAACCGTCAGTATTTACAAAGGACGAAAAGTTGTAGAAGACGAAAAGATATCCAAGCATGTGTGATTAGAGGTTATTGCTTACCACACTTGTTAAAGCCAATGGAGACCCTAAACACAACCGCAATTATAATAGAAAAGGAGAGCTGTCACACGAGGGACAGGCGGCTTCGTGACGATCTCTGGCGATGCTAGCAAAAAGCAAAGAAAATAATACTAATTGCGATAGGTTGAGTAATAAGAAGAAATTGATGATGGATCTTTAGGCTAGGGTATACATGCAGAACGGGTATAAAATAGCGAAAAGATGCATGCAATAAACGGGACAGCCTAGCTCGCGATGAATTAAGAAAAGTATCGGCATATCATGAGATAGAAGAAGCGAATGAAGCCTTGCAAAGTGACTCGTCAAGTGTTATTCTGTTGTTGTGCTGCATAAAAAGGCGGTCACCACCAACAAAATACTGCCGCCCCTTCCATGCGCAGTGGATTTCATGGTTCTTTCCTGATATCTGGGAGCTTGTGCCGTTGGTTTGTTTACTTCCGTTGCTACGGCAAAACCGGGGCCAGATTGTCAAGCCAATATCTTACAGAGCAATATTGTATTTGTATCAGTTATTAACCTGAATAACTGGAACTTCTGTATGCAACCCTATCCCACCATTTTCCCCAGACAACCCGAATCGGCCACGATTTCCAGAAGTTCACGACACATAATAGCCGATTACCAATTACCAAGTACCAATTACTTTGCAGCAATAAACGCCTGCACTCTAGCTACGAGAGGCTATGCTAGGTTCTTCCCGCACGTTGTACATCGCAGCTTTGAAGACAATAAGCGGTTTATTGAGTGTTGCTTTCCCGACATTTGTATCCGATGTTAGCAATTAACCTCTTTATCGAATAGCGTTCAGGAGGTCGCTTGGTACAGTAGTTATAGTAGTCGATATCGCATAGTTTTCTAACCTTACTGTACTGGTCCTAGATATAGAGCTTATATCGAGCTATTAAGACATCGACTTTTGTCTCATTCGAAAGTTGATACAAAGGCGTGCCTCAGTACCAGTCAGTGCAAGGGCATCTCATCTCACGTTCTTGATATCGCAGGATCTCCCTTTCGCGCCATGTTTCATCTCAAAGGTCTTACCCGTACATGATGTCACATGAACGCGCGGGTCCAAAATAAAAGATATTATATAATATTTCCAAGTCAGTTGGTATGTTAGAGAACCGATATTGTACATGTTTTTGTCTACCTGGGGATATCCTAGTATTAAACAACCGCTCCACACCCCTAATAAAGCATCATCTAGATAAGATAGAAGCCGCTTAAATCTCAACACCGCCAGTGGCACCGAGAGCCTTCTTGACGTCACCGTAGATGGCGAACTGGAAGGCGGTCAGGGTACCGACCATGAACAGACGGGCACCGATACCGGTGAAGGAACCCTTAAGGCCAAGCTCCTTGCCGATTTTGATCAGGCGGGTGGTAGTGCCCTCACCGGGCAGACCCTTGGTCTTGTTGATCTTGGACAGCATAGTGTCAGCGGGCTGGGAGATGATGGCAGCGGCGAAACCTAAATTTGAGAGTTAGCGGATATTTTTATGCTCACGATATTGAGAAGTCATGAAAACTTACCGGCAACCAGACCAGAGCCCAGGTTAACCAGGGTCTGGGATCCGTTGGACATGTCCTTCTTGGGGAACTGGCGGAAGACAGCCTCGGAGACCTTCTCGTAGACAACGAACTTGGCAACGGTGTAAGGGACCTGCTTCAGCAGAATGGGTCCGAAACCGGCGTAGAAGGCACCGACACCCTCGTTCTTCAGCATCTTGGAGAAACCACTGATGAGACCGGAAGCGTAGGTAGGCTCAGAGACCAGACGGATACGAGTGGCCTCAAGAGGGCACTATTCAAATATGTGTTGGTTAAACTAATGATACGGGAAGATATTTTATTTATGCATGTGTAAAGACATACCAGAGCAATGTCAGCGAAGAACTCAGCGGAGGCAGACGAAGCAATGTAGATAGCGGCACGGTTGTCGCGGGCGGCGTCGATGCCGAGGTAGTCAATCCACGACTTCTTGAACAGCTCGTAACCACCGAACTTGAAGGCACCCTGCAGGAAGTAACCGGCGAAGGTAGGGCCGGCACCGGTCAGAAGAGCAGCGGCACCATCCTTGGCGACGACCTGACGGAAACCACCGACCAGGCCCTTGTTGTAGGTGACGGGGTCCAGCTGGATGCGAGTCTTGACGCTATATGAAGGTGATATGTGTTAGTTGTGATATCGATATATGCGTTGATGAAGCCATTGTTCCATGAATATGTATAGTATGATGAGGCGCTTGATAGGATAGCTAGTGTTCGACCAGACATCCGTTGTCCCTGCCAGGGTTTCATTCAATACTCGAGATTCTTTTGATACCTGAGATTAGATGATGACATAGCGTTAAAATCAGATAACGAGCGATTCAACAAAGACTATATCAAGAACCATAGAACTACACAAGACCGGTCCGTCTCCGGCTAGCGGGATGTCGGTGCACGTTTGGCAGGCGCCAGAAAAGTTGAGACCTGGCGATATCTTTGGGGGTTTCACTTTCGGTTCGAGATAAGAGAGTCTTACACATCGACGGGAGTCAGAGCACCGTGGGTGATGGAGCAGCAAACAGCGCCAGCCAGGGCGAAGCGGGAGTACAGGGCAAGGCCCGTGGGCTTGGAGTCGGCGGCAGACATTATGGTAATGTTCTCTGAAGCACAAAAAAACAACGACAACGACAAAAACAACAAAAGAGCGGAGAGTCTTCGACGTCAAGTAGGGAACTGGAGGAATGAGGTCTTTGAGAAGAGAGGTTAGAAGGAGAGAAAAAAATGTGGAACTGATGGAAAAGTTCACGTCGAGGCCTGGAAAAAGAGGCACCAATAATTGGTCTTTTTTTTTACTCAGATCAATAAAAATGGAAAAAAAAATTGCCAGTTAGTTGTAAATCACTGTTGGAAGAAGGACACTTTACGCTATGGGCGTCCACTGTGAACAGCGCCTAAGATAACCTCAGCAGGTACCTCAGAATGCCCGACAGGCCGTAACGGTGCTGAACAAAGGCCCTGAAGGGCACAGGCAGGGCTCAAGATGCGGCTTTGAATTCGGGCAGAGCCGCACGGTGATTGGGTCGGGAGGACTCGGGTGGGGACAATATAGTTTCGGTGCGCAGCCACTATAATTATGGCCTTTATGTGCTATTGTCCAGGGCGTTTTAGGGCGGGACTTAGTAACAATACATATCTGTCTGTATGTATTAGTCTACCAATTTCAGGGGACTTTAATAGCCACGCTTCCCTTTTTGGTGCTTATCTAGGCTCGCCCGGAGTGCCTCGGAGATTTGCGTTTTGCAGTCAGTAATTTATAGTCTGTAGAGTCCGGTCTTGTTCTAAAGCCATGACTCAGTACTTATCAGTCGTCTGTATTATTCAAGGTCATATCGAAACTCGTTTGGCTCAGCATCGCTCAAATAGTTCATGGAACGCGAGAGTTGAGATGCCGAGACTTCCACGGAGCAGCTGAACATCTTAGTCTCTATAACGTCCGAATTGCCATATCAGTATATATGGCAGGATTTCACAAAGTAGTTACCAACCCCGCCATGGCTTCATACCAAGAAGTGATCTGAGCTCCACTGTCCGTTCATCAGCAGGGCACATGTGATTTTGATTTGTTTTAATTTTCATGTACTGATTTTGACGAGTTTGCTGCTCATCACATGATGAAACTAATGTTAGACTTAGATTCTATAAGATTCATGATGACGTTGGATCAAACCAACGTGCTACCAGACAAATATGACTTCAATGGCAATCAGCCGTGTTTGTTAGTCAGTAATCTACCGGTTCTCTCTGATGTAACATACAGATAGGTTGATGGGTTACTAATGACGGCGAGTATGAAATGGTAGACTACAATCTAGGCAACCTCTGTATCTCTTTATTTCTATATATACGAACTTTCGACCCGATGTGCTATACTAGAAAATCACGGTCTTGATTCCGGACAGCCTCACAAGATATCGCATCAATTTTGACCGCCACAAGTGTACACTGTAAAGTCCTGCGCGGCGACGGGGAACTCTGTAGCATGATGCGCCATTGACCCTTTTTGACGAGCCATTGCTCTGCGGCTGCCATAGAATTTGAGTCGTCTGCCCTGCGTCTCTTGCGAGTTGATTCCATTTCCAGCGCTTCCACGGCATATGCCACGCCATTAGCATCATGAGCTATGTAAGGTTTATCGTCTAGCCTGATGGAGCTGCTTGGCTCTAAGATACATGGCACTAGATTTCCAAGTGGCTCTAATGTATTGAGCGATTCGTTAGGACGCACGTTTGGGTCTGGTAGTGACGACTCGATCAGTTTGGACAACAGCTGAAATAGCTTTTCCATTTTATTCTTCGTCTCTCCAATGAACTCTGCATGTATATATCCATTATTATGATGCAAACGCATGTTCTCATGACCAATCTCAATGATCAACTCCATGGCTACTTTGTCGACGATAGGACGGGAGTAAGTCACCCAAGCAAGGTCTGGATCTGAGGTTGTAGGACTCCGCGCGATAGAGAACCCACTCTTCATGAGATCTTCCAGCTTAGCGGTAAACTCTGTCTTATTTAGAAACGGGTTATAGCTAATTTTATGCGCTATCAACTTCTGCTCTAGGCCTTTGAAGTTGAACCAGCGCGCATCGTTGAGCAGAGTTTCCCGGTGCTTTTCACTTCGAACTTCTACAGGATATCCTCGCAAGAGACGTAGAATCTCCTCGAATGTATCGGCGCTACGATGTGGAAGAGATGGCGGTAGGATTGAGGGGGGCCGTAAAAGGCCATCTCGATCCAGACCTGGGAACAAGTCGTCTTTGTTCGAGAAGAACATGGCAAAGCCTAAGGAAAAGTAGTTCGGCGAGTTTTCCGGGTTGATAATCAATTCACGCGGGATTTGGAATTCGCGGCCTCCTATAGACACAAATATCGACTCTTCGTAGAGCTGCGAAATCAGCCTTGGTACTATTTCACGTACAATATTCGCATTAGCTACACTATAACATCAAACCTGACCTGTGGACACTATACAAATACTCACGTTGATAGAACTGCGCATCAGCGAATAAGCGCACGAAATGCGCACTATCTCGAGGGGTTACATGATATCCCTGGAGATGCAGCGCAATATCGGCAAAGGTAGTCGGGTCGCGATCAATGTACAAAGTCGGAATGTTCGATGGATCACGGCCGTGTTTCTCGCCATTTACGAGCTTACACCTAAACCACTCTGAGAAATATGAAGGGGCTATGTTGAGATGCGCAAGGTGCAGTGTGTTAGCAAAGATGCATTCGTGATCGCAGATGAGCAGGCGACATAGTGCGCCTATATGCGCCAGTCACTACTGTACAGAGACAGAACGTACCATCAGAGGATAAAGATGCTCCTGACAGCTTGAATAGACTACAGCCTATTTGAATGGGAAATACGCGTTCGTGCGGTAGAGCATGCGGAATGACTGCTATATTGTTGTCATTGGGATGCACCGCCGTTGATTTGTTTGGGCTGCTCGGGTCGTTTGGAGCAGACATCTGGAAGGCTTGAGACAAATTTCAAATATTAAAAGGCATAAACTCGGTAGATCTGGTGATATTGCTTTTGCTATGTAAATTCAGAGAACCAAGTAGTTCGATTGCTCGAAGTTTAAGTTTCGGGTCTATCGTCGAAACCAATTTTGTACGCGGTGAGATCAACTTCTGTAACGGTAATTTTGAAATGAGTAGTGATGAAAATTGGGTATGAAGCACGAAATAATTATTGTCTAACTCAACATTCAATGATTCCATATTCATTTACTACTAAATTATCAAACACCAATGAACATTTCCGTTTGCGTATTTTGTAAGGGTTAGGGTATGTAAATGACAAGTGGTACTGTATAATAGTACTAATGTAGCACAGATAGCCGGCTAGTTCAACGTTAACATTTATTTGTAAAAACCTGGTATATATAATTCATTATCATAGCACTACAAAACAACTTCAGACATCTTTGTTGAAGAGCAATGACTGCGTGTGACTATACGCCAAAAGGCCTTGCATAGCCATCTCACCACCGTAGCCGCTTTGCTTCCAACCGGAGAAATATGCGCCCTTGTGCGGTCTTTCAGTAGTGTTGATCCATACACTTCCGCATTCAAGACGGCGAGCAATATCATCAGCCTTATCGAGGTTTTTACAGAATACAGAAGCACCAAGACCGGCGTTGTCGAGATTGGCTTTACTGATAGCCTCGTCGATAGTGGTATACGATAGGATGGGTAAAATTGGGCCTAAAACCAGTCAGTAACTCACCAGCACAAAATATATCGTCGGGGACTCACCGAATTGCTCTTGTTGCACAATCATGGACTCCTCAGGAGGATCAATGACGATAGTTGGCGGTAGCCAGAATCCCTTCGTAGGTGCAGTTCCAACAGTTCGTGTATTGTAGCCTTTATCATTGCAGTCTGCAAGGAAGCCCTTGACGATGTCATACTGCATTTTATTCGACAATGGGCTAAATCCTGAAGCTGCTTCTGGGTCCTCGTTGATCTGGAAGCCTGAGCGTAAGCTTTTCTCTATTTCCGTAACAAACTCCGTGAAGATAGAATCGTGGACGTATACACGCTTAGTGGCTACGCAAACTTGGCCAGCGTGGAAGAAGCCACCGCTGGCTATCTTTGCTGCGACCTTGGCAACATCAACGTCCTCGCATACGATGGAGGCATCGTTGCCTGCAAGCTCTAGGGTGACATGCTTCATGGTCTTTGCGCAGCTTTCCATAACACGTTGGCCTGTTGCTGTGCTGCCGGTGAATGTGATTTTGGCAATTCCAGGGTGTGTCGTCATGGCAGCACCGATATCTCCACCACCATTGAGAGCCTGTACTACACCTGGTGGGAGGAAGGACTGCATGATTTCAATGGCTTTGAGAACAGCATAGGGTGTGAATGGAGAAGCTTTGACAATGACACAGTTACCTGTGATAAGGGACGAAATGATTTTCATGTTGGCGATAATGAGAGGGAAGTTCCAGGGACAGATGGCACCAACAATACCAAGAGGAACATATCTCTCGATAACCTTCATATCATTGTCCTCATATGTGATCTTATCCTCAAGACTGTTCTCGACTATTATGGTATGAGATAGGGGTCGGCCACGAAAAATGGATGAGAAGAGTGCTTACTATAGTACAAAGTTTGGTCGATACAGGCCTTGATCTCGATATCTGCTCCAACACGCTATATCCCACATGTTAGCTAACTGATACAGACCAAAACATGTCAGTACGGCATACTGTCTTTCCGGTTTCCTTCATGAGAAAATCCTTGATTGTTTCGGCATGTTTTTGATATGCAGAAACAATGTTGACTAGGGCTTTCTTGCGCTCAGCAATACTAGTCTTGCTCCATGACTTGAAGGCCTTTTGGGCAGCATTCACTGCCTTGTCAAGATCATGAGTTGTCGCAACGGCAACATCCCAGAGAGGTTGTTCGGTTCGTGGATCGGTGGCTTGTTGAACTCCAGTTCCGGTCGACAACACACCGTTTATGATGTTGAGAAACTGGGGCTCTGTTTTATGAGGCATTATGGATAGGTAAACAAAGTAATATGGAAGATATAAGACACAGAAACAAGAAATCAGAGAACTTGGAACATGGAGATAACGGCTTCTATATAGTCGATAGTACGGGGCTTCCGTGGCTGATTAACATCCTCCTCTTCACCCCTATAGCTATCTTAACGTGTTTTTCGTACTGCCCATGCTTCTTTTGACCCCATCAGTCACAAGAAATTCTCCGGAATCCTAAAAATGATTTCATATAATGAATACTGTATCTATACCGGACTAGACGTAGAAAGAAAGATATAGAAAACTCTGCTGGGATTTGGATCTAAACATAGTCTATGGAGAATCTACATTCTTAGCGACCTCTAGTAAGGTTTCTGGATGAGAAACGGGTTTTTTTTTTTTTTTTTTTAAATTCATTAATCTTATGGAGCTATAAATTTTATACTGACAGGGATATGGGAGCTAATGTAATATTAGCTGAATTATATCGCCGCAAATAAATAGCTGGTGCAGAACAACAGCAATGACTACTATGAGGGGTTCCATTCTATCTTTCGGCAAGACAGGCAGGCATAAGGCAAGCACGGTTCCTTACCATCGTGTTTGTCGCTTGTAGATCAAGTCCCATGTCAACAGTAGCAACATTGATTATAAAACATCGATCATAAAACACAGCATTACAAAGCAAGAACTCTTCACGCACATGTTTTACCCTACTTGGCATTCAAGCACACATGGCCAAAATCCTTCCGTTTGAGTTAACGGCAGTCAATCATCGACCGACTAGAAGACTTCGGTAAAGATGGGATTTTTTGGAAATCGGGCGAACAATGTCAAGTTTTGGCGACAATCAACAATGAGGTAGTTCTGAGTTTTATATTCTTTCACATGACACGTTATTGGGGTAGATACTCGGTTATTATCTAGGATTTGGTATGAAATATCGGTAGTTAAATTTCGCTACGACAATATCTGATACTCTATATGATACTTTGCTCAGTTTGTGCAATAGTTGTCTTATACATCACAAACCCTTTCACAAAACCCTAGAATGATGTAAATGTCTAGGGTTGTGACAGTCCGTACACCTTAGGGTTTCCAAAGCTGGGGAAAGTTCCTAGAACGATTAGCGGATATGGGGACCACCCGAGTTGCCCACTCTAATCTTATCCAGGGAGCATAGCACTAAAGACGACAAACGGGGATAAGACGGCTAACGACGGCCAAACCGCTCAATTCATGGGCATTTTGACTACTGTAGTTAAAAGAAATGAAGGTATTAGTAGCGGCAATATTTAACATGTATATCTTGGTAAAAATATGTTGTTAAAAGCCGCGGAGAAATGGGCATACGCAAAACAAAGCATATTGATATTATAAAGGGGCTCTGATAAATACTTAAATAAGGGAGATTTTTGAGTTATTGCTGCATTACGACCATTGAAAGCGGTCGACTCCGCCCGCTGTTTCCTGTCTTCTAAGTCATTTTGGGCTAGGATAAGTAAGAGGCCTTGCCTCCTTGAGCTTAAATACTTAGCTAAAAAACGTTACGCCGCACCGTGAATATCTGGAATTTGCAGCTGCCTAACTGCATAGTTTCTGTTTACTTATCGAATCCACACTTTTATCAATCATCACATTTACGGTGGTAGTATTTTGCCCATATTCAGCAATAACACTTATCCTATCCATATATCATCTATCGGTTTTACGGACAGCCTTGCCGTAACATATTCTCTCAATATGGCTTCAGGTGTTATATCACCCCCGTTGGTGGCCACAGATATGCACGTGCTCTCGTTTGCGTCCGAACTAGATGACACGCTGCGTTTTTATCTGAACGGCACTCGTGTGATCATCGACGATGTTGATCCCGAAGTCACACTCTTAGAGTATCTGCGTGGTATTGGACTGACTGGTACTAAGCTGTGAGTGAACAAATACCTATCATACTATCAAGTCTTCTTACTGACCACACGGAATCATAGGGGATGCGGTGAGGGAGGCTGTGGTGCTTGTACCGTAGTTGTGAGCCAATTTAACCCAACAACAAAGAAGATCTATCATGCTAGCGTTAACGCTTGCCTGGCGCCGTTAGTAAGCGTTGACGGCAAGCATGTGATCACCGTTGAGGGCATTGGCAATGTAGAGCAACCCCATCCGGCACAAGAGCGTATTGCAAAGTTCAATGGCAGTCAGTGTGGCTTCTGTACGCCAGGCATCGTAATGAGCTTATACGCTCTTCTGCGTAACATCGATGCGCCAACATCCCATGATCTTGAGGAAGCCTTTGACGGGAATCTATGCCGCTGCACCGGCTATCGCCCGATCCTCGATGCGGCACAGACCTTCAGCATCACGTCGGGTGGTGGCTGTGGAAAATCTACCGCTTCCGGTGGCCTCGGATGCTGTATGGAGGGAGGTGGCAGCGGAGGTTGCTGCAAAGACAAGAATGATGATCAGCCTATCAAGAGGTTTACCCCTCCAGGTTTTATCGAATATAAACCTGACACAGAGCTCATATTTCCACCAGCCCTCAAGAAGCATGTCGCCAAGCCACTTGCCTTTGGTAATAAAAGAAAACGGTGGCTTCGCCCTGTCACGCTTGATCAACTTCTAGAGATCAAGCAGGCTATACCAGACGCAAAAATCATCGGCGGAAGCTCGGAAACTCAAATTGAGATCAAGTTCAAGGCAGTCCAGTACCCAATATCAGTATATGTTGGTGACATTGTGGATATGAGACAGTTTTTACTGAATGATGACCACATAAAGATCGGCGCGAACATCTCACTTACTGATCTGGAGCATCTTTGCTTCGATGTTGCGAAGCATTACGGGGATGAGCAGGGACAAGTCTTTGTGGCCATGAACAACCAACTCAAGTACTTTGCTGGCCGACAGATTCGCAATGTGGGCACGCCAGCCGGAAATCTAGTGACGGCATCCCCAATCTCAGATTTGAACCCTGTGCTATGGGCAGCCGGTGCAACCTTGGTTGCAAGATCAGCTATCGAAACCACCGAGATTCCAATGGATGACTTTTTTACCGGGTACCGGCGAACAGCCTTGCCGCGTGACGCTATTTTAGCCGAAATTCGAATTCCGATCACAAAGCCTGGAGAGTTTTTCCGTGCGTATAAGCAGGCTAAGCGCAAAGACGATGATATAGCAATCGTGACGGCTGCATTTCGTGTTGCTCTAGATGAGTCTGGAATTGTGACCGAATGCAGCTTAGTATATGGTGGTTTGGCCGCAACTACTGTCTCTGCTAAACAAACCGGCCAGTTCTTGGTCGGCCGTAAGTTTGCTGATCTGGCTACTATCGAGGGTGCCATGAGTTCACTAGGAACAGAATTCGACCTATCATTCAGTGTTCCTGGTGGTATGGCATCTTACCGACGTGCTCTAGCAGCATCTCTCTTCTACCGGTTCTACCATGACGTTATTGGGAGCTTGGGTAGTAGTGAGGCTCATGCTGTAGATACGCCTGCACACGCAGACCCTGATGCTGTACCAGAAATCACGCGGGATCTGATGACAGCCACCCAGGATCAAACGGTTGCAGCGGCATATGAGCGCGAAACCCTAGGCAAAAACAAGAATCATGTCGCTGCTATGCACCAAGTCACTGGCCGCGCAGCTTATATCGATGACATTCCACCGCAACGCAACGAGCTATACGGCTGCTTTGTCATGTCCAGTAGAGCTCACGCTCGTATCAAGGCAGTTGACTGGGAGCCCGCGCTGGATCTACCGGGCGTTATAGATTATGTGGATCGTCACGATTTGCCATCTGAGCGTGCGAACTATTTTGGTCCGCCGGCGTTTGATGAAGTGATCTTTGCAGAGGATACAGTGTACACTGCTGGCCAGACTATCGGTATGGTAGTCGCCACGTCTGCTAACCGGGCTGCGGAAGCAGCACGAGCCGTCAAGGTCGAATACGAAGACTTGCCGGTGATCCTCACAATGGAAGAAGCTATCGCTGCCAACAGTTTTCATGGACAAGAACGCAAAATCCAGAAAGGTGATGCCGAAAATGCGTTTGCACATTGCGACTATGTTTTCGAAGGTACAGCTCGTATGGGTGGCCAGGAGCACTTCTACCTAGAAACTCAGGCATCGGTAGTAGTACCCAAGACCGAGAATGGAGAGGTCGAGGTTTATTCTAGTACACAGAATGCTAACGAGACGTAAGTTAAATAACTGATAAAATCAGTCATATGCTCAACCAGTACTAACAAATTTCATAGACAAGTCTTCGTCGCACAGGCTCTAGGCGTGCAGGTTAACAAGGTCCTAGTGCGTGTTAAACGCCTCGGTGGTGGCTTTGGCGGTAAAGAGACTCGCGCAGTGCCGCTAGCATGTGCCTGTGCTGTAGCAGCACGCAAAACTGGACGACCGGTGCGCTACATGTTGACTCGAGAAGAAGACATGGTATGGTCAGGGCAGCGACATCCATTCTTAGGCAAGTGGAAAGTTGGCGTCAATCGTGATGGCAAATTGCAAGCCATGGAAGTTTATTTGTACAACAATGGTGGTTGGTCGACAGATCTCAGCCAGGCTGTTCTAGAACGTGGAATGTCACACGCTGACGGGTGCTACAAGATTCCGAACATGACAGTGCGTGGCCGAATCTGCCGTACGAATACTATGTCCAACACAGCTTTCCGCGGCTTTGGTGGCCCCCAGGGCATCTTTGTGTGCGAAAGTATGATGGACGAAGTAGCCGATTTGATTGGTATGCCGGCAGAGAAGTTCCGCGAGATCAATTTCTTGGCAGATGGCGAGACAACACACTTCAACCAGGCTGTCACTGATTGGTATGTGCCATTGATGTGGCAGCAAGTGCTCGAAGAATCCGACTATGCTCGGCGCCGGGAGGCTATCACTGCTTTTAACGCTGAGCATCGCTGGCGCCAACGTGGACTAGCTATTGTACCGACCAAGTTTGGCATCAGTTTTACGGCGCTATTCCTGAACCAAGCGGGTGCCCTAGTTCACGTATATCACGATGGCTCAATATTAGTAGCCCACGGTGGTGTCGAAATGGGGCAGGGTTTACACACTAAGATGACACAGATCGCAGCCGATGCGCTCAATGTCCCGGCCGACAACATTTTCATTGCAGAAACGGCGACGAATACAGTGGCAAACGCTTCGGCAACTGCCGCTTCTGCATCCTCTGATCTTAATGGCTACGCCATATACAATGCCTGTGTCCAGCTCAATGAGCGGTTAGCTCCGTATCGCGCCAAGCTCGGACCTGAAGCAACTATGAAGGACCTGGCGCATGCGGCGTACTTTGATCGAGTCAATCTCTCAGCGCAAGGCTTTTACAAGACGCCAGAGATTGGTTATGACTGGTCTACCAATAGTGGCAAGATGTTCTTCTACTTCACGCAAGGAGTTACGGCAGCTGAAGTTGAAGTTGATACATTGACGGGTTCATGGACGTGCTTGCGTGCAGATATCAAGATGGATGTTGGGCGAAGCATCAACCCAGCTATTGACTATGGGCAGATAGAAGGTGCCTTTGTACAAGGCATGGGCCTTTTCACTATGGAAGAGTCTTTGTGGCTCCGGCGCAACGGAGCACTTGCTACGCGTGGGCCGGGCGCATACAAGATCCCCGGATTTCGCGATGTGCCACAAGAGTTCAATGTGCGCCTACTCAAAGATGTGGAATGGAAAGAGCTACGCACAATCCAGCGCTCACGTGGTGTCGGCGAGCCGCCGTTGTTTATGGGCGCAGCAGCGTTCTTCGCGATTCGTGATGCGCTCAAGGCGGCCCGCAGAAAGTATGGCGTGCAGGCTACGGTGCCAGAACCTAAGGGAGAGGCACAGTATGGCGGGCTTTTGAAGTTGGAGAGCCCTGCGACTACAGAGAGAATTAGATTGGCTTGTGAGGACCCAATTATCCGGGCGGTTAGAGTTGAGCCGAAGGAGGGCGAGCAGAGCTTCTTTGTGAATATTTGAGAGGTCAATGTAAGAATGACGTTGATTCTAGGGTTGGTGGTTGGTAACTTGAGAGGGATTCAAAACGTCATCGTATCTGTATGTGTATGTATCACTCACTTTATGATACGTACATCTACATTTAGTGCTAACTTTGATTAATTAGGCCATGGATCTTGTGTCATGTGTGTCATAGCTGTTGGATGGAAATACATTTATGAGAATCAGCAGATGGGTCTTACAGGGGAATGAGATATTTCAATGACCAATGAGACGTGAATGAGTATGCTGAGAATAGTGACGTAGGCCCTGTAGTAACTTGTAGCCATATATTTGTATTTGTACAGCTACTACATATGTTCGAGTGCACTATCTTCTACATGGTGTGGAACAACGGCGCAGCCGGCCCACTGATAGACAACAAGTTTGTGAAGAGAAGCTTTCTAGAACATGAAGATCGACGAACGGTACTAACTGGATCTTGTTTGTTTTGGAGTTGCTTTTGTACCTGCATCTGTCGTCTGCAATCTGTCTCAGGCTAAGAGATTTTTCGACGTAGGCCTCGAGACGGCATACTGCGCGGTAGATTAGGCGAATTTTTATAGGTGGGTATAGCCCACCAAGCCCTAAACTTATGGGGGGTTTTGCCTCGAGTTGCCACTGAAGTGTTTAGCAGATCAACAACTTTGACGATGTAGGTGCAAAAAAGGCATAAAAAGAATGCTGTAATGGTGTTCGAAGTCGAACTAACTTGACTCAATATTTGATGGGCACCATATATGACATCTGTGACGGCATATGCATTTTAGACTAAATAATTAGTTGAAAGTCTTATCTTTTGGGGGCCTCCTTCTAGACTGTGGATATGCTAATAGCGCTGTGTCGATTCTCAGAATAGGCGGATTAGAAACTAATTCTTAAGAATATCTTTCTCCCTTCATTTTTTTTTCCTATTGAAATAACCTCATGAACGAACGGGCGATAATCTTCTTGACTTCTCTTCTTTTTTCAAGTTGAGGAATTCCTCCCTCTTAATTTTTTTTGTACCATCGAAGCCTATCCATTTTAGCCAAGAAATCTAGAAATATCTACCCTTTGTTGTTGGTTTTTTTTATATACCAGAATTTTGTTTTTCTTTGGTTTGGAGAAGCTGGCACGAGCCCTTTTTTTACTCGGAGAAATTTTGAACTCTTTCGCTTTGTCGACGATTGAAAAGCTAAGCTAAACACAGCGGCATTGAAAGCATTTTGCTTCATCAACGAAGCTTTTCAATATATTTATGCGATTTGCGTGGTTCTGGATTATTACAGAATCCTGCTTCTTCGTCGATATTCCACTATTCTTTATAGAATTTGATTTGATTGACGTCTTGATTTTCTCATTTTAGTCCTTGTTTTCTTGCGTCTTTGTTGTTCCTTCCCTTCTGCCGAGTCAAAATCTAGCACTCCGAAAAAAGAACAAAAAGAATAAAAAGTTTTTTCCTTCACGATCTAGAAAATAGCATCGTTTATAGATTTAGCGCTACGAAACGGCTCGGACGACTTATAATCTGGCTTCTATTGCCTCAATAGCCTTTCGAATCTCGAACACGATCAAGCGTTGTGTAAGAAAATATACCAAGCCTGCGCATTTAAAAAAAACTTCCAATTGGCAATATTAAGCCTCCGAAAAGTCCAAAAAAAGCCCCGCGGCGTCTTGCTTGGCCCCCATTGAAGTTGTTCTTCAGCCAACTTTTTTCCGGTTTCTCCCCGACTTTGTTTCCTCGGAGCATACGCCGCTCCTACTTTCCCAACAACAGTCTCCGATTCGGCCCCGAGAAGTATAATAACACCGTTTCCTGACTCGACACCATGAGCTCGAAAGGCGCCGGCGACCCTGCGGCTGCTTTGCGCTTAGCAGCGCCTAGTGTAGCAGCTCACACAATTCCGCACAATGGCAGCGCCGAGATGGCCTCTGCCGGCACCAAGACTGCCGCAACCAGTTCAATCACTGGTACTGCGTCTGCTTCGACTGCCGCTGTGCCGCCCGTGGCTTCAGAGCTTCCCACGCCAGTATCGCCGGCTAAGCAGCTTGCGCTTCTCGAGGCGCGTTCAGGTGGCATGAAGGGTCTTCTGGCCGACGCCAACACCAGCAATTCTTCAACAACGGCTTTGCCATCCTCGGCTACACGAACAACCCTACAAAATACGCCTGTCTTGGTACAGTTTGGCACGCCCAGAAGCGCGGCGACCGGCTCTTCAACGCCCGCCGAAGCTGTGATTTCTGCTACCGCCGCTGCGCCGCCAGCTGTACCGCCGACTGGTGGCATATCTAATAGTGCGGCGGGCGCATCATCGACTACCGGCGGTTCCCATAAAGATAAAGACCGCAAAGTTAACGGCGCGCATGCTGCAGAGCCCGCGCCAAAAAAGCGCAGAAAGGTCAACCATGGTAAGTGTTCTGTTTTCGGAGTTGACGCACGTGATCATCGTCATATATATGCATATATACACTACTGGCGCATCCACTACCGCTACCGCAAGTTCATACTGGTCTTGTGTGTCTTGTCAAGACGGAGCGCAAAAGCTTGCTAAGGTGAATGTGTCAGTGTCAGTATCTTGGAGAGCCTACCTCAAGGAAGGACATCCCGTCTTTCAAGAGGAGGGTTTTGGGGGAAACAAGGAAGAAGAGAATCGGGAACAAGAACCTCTCTCGTTTTGTGCACACAAGTTTAGTGCGGCTATCTGTTTTACCTGACAATCACTTTGGGAATATTGCTTGCTAACAACCATGCGTTCGTACAGCCTGCATATATTGTCGCCGTTCTGTAAGTTTCCGTCCAAGTCCCCCGTCACACTCGCACACCGCGATATTCTTGGCGTTTGTTTAGCCCCCCCT
>LJZU01000370.1:0-30295 GCA_001513805.1 Davidsoniella virescens
GGGGGGTATGAGACGCCAACAGACAGGCCCCAAAGGGCGTGAAGTTGGACCAGCTTATAACTATATGTACTAAGTATCTAGACTAGCTTCTACTTCTTCTGGTAGCCCTTTTTTATTCTTCTTCTTCTTTCTGAGGGTGCTACTAATAAGATAGATTGCCTTTCTCGGGCTCTAGATTTGGAGGTCTTTGCTGTGTCAGGATTCGAAGTTCATAGTACGACCTTCTTCCTTGCTACTAAGCTATATTGTATGTACTTGACTAGTTTGACTCTGAGCTTATATGCATGGACAGATAATTATTTTGGCTGGCTTTTCAATATATGTAGCAAGTTTCCGACGCTTCCATGATATCGAGAAGAATAACTACCATAAGAGGGACAAATCCCGGCCTTGAACTTCTCTACCGAGATCTTTCCGACCAAGAACGTAACATACAACTCAAGATTCACCCAATGAGAACAACAACAATATTCTTACCGGTAACTCATATTTCTCGTTCCGTTCTCGCCTCTGTATCTATAATACTGCACAGTATATATATTTTGTTTTCTTCGAATTCCTATTCTTCTATTCTACCCTACCCACCCCCGTTTAGCCCGTTAAACGGCCAGCCAACCGATGTTCCATCCCTTGTAGCGCAGGGTTCTTTCGTTTTCTGCGACGATGTTTGAGATGACTTTATTTGGTCTTGGCTTTTTTCTTTTTTGTTTTCACGCACGGGGAGAGGGGCTTGGACGTTTGAATTGTCCGAGCTGTTTCGAGCCTTAAGGTGAGAGACAGAAGTGTGCTAAACTGATGTGAAAGCACCAAAAATTCACTATACCATCGAAGTTTAGAGATACGTACATACATCGAGTTTATAAAGCTTAAAAGTATGTACATCATAATAAAATAGTTGAGTAAAAGGATATACTAGATATGTGTTCCAAGTACCCGATCCGATCTCTACAGCTTTCCATATACTATGAATCCAGATATACTAACAACATGCCTTTCATCGTTCATTGTACCGACAGTATCTCTTCTTATCATTGCCATTGCTGTTGTATATGTAGTAACCCAGTTTGCTCCACATCCCGGCCAGTCCGCTGCTCTGTTACAAGCAAATATCCAGTCCTACATGTACTCCTCTACCATATATCAGTCGTATTATATTTACCTATATTCTAATATGCTCCTCCATGCTATGACGCACTCAGAATAAACAGTGTTGCATATCCGAAATAGCAAGGAATATCGTATGTGGATTCTCTCCAAAGTTGGTAGCATGTGAGTTGCTGCCGTTAGCGAAGAGTTTGCGGCTAGGTCTGAGGTTTTATGTATTGAAAGATGGAAATGTATACATATAACTACAGATGTGTAGACTTGGTTAAACAAACAAATATGATATAAGAGAACCATGAGATCGTAGAATCAAAGACAAGGCTTACTAAAAGTCTAGAGTCTAGTCCGGTCCATGATACAGACTCGCATAATCCACATACAAATATAGATGTATGTACATACATAATCAACCCGTCGCGCTATACATCCTCCAAGTGAAAAAAAATCTATCAAAAAAATAAGATAAAGAAAATAAAGCTTATGCAGGATGATGGCTGGACAAACCAGGCTCCTTCCTTGTATGGCATGGGCGGGGGCGCTCCTTACACAATGGGTAATGGATCATTTATTCGACTTTTGTCAATACATTTTATTCTTTTCTTTATTCAATCTTTTTATATTTTCGGGATTTCTTGAACGAACTGGAGACTTGGCAAGACAATAAGTCAATGTTTGGACAGTGATGTTTGTATTGTTTGAGTTTAATGCTATATAACATGTTATTTGAAGCTAAATACGGATGCTTTTTCAAGAGTAGATTGATCGTCTGTAGCAAAAGCAACCTCGGCGTCAAAAAAAAAAAAAAAAAAAAAAAAAAGAACCAGGATGCCCCGTTCCCATTTTTACTCTATAACATATAGTGTCAGCGCGATTGAGGCTGTGCTTGGGCTTCTCAGTCGGCGAGGTCTAGCATTTTTTGAACGCATTTATAGTCGGTAGCAGCAGTGTAAAGGCCGGTTACGACGGAGATACATACTATGTAGACACACATGTATAAAGCGGTCTGTGAGACTCGGCAACTGTTTATTTATCTTTCTTTTTAGGAGCCACAAACTCAATTCCAAGCGGATAGAAAGAGAAAGAAAAGAGAAACGTTAGAGATATGAAAGAGGGGTGGGTGCGTTGCTCTGCCCCAAGATTCGAAAAGCATTGTCCTAGTCCTGCGGGCGGGCGGGCGAATGGGAATGGACCACTAGGCGCTTAAATACGTAAAAGACGAAAGACGCTGTTGGAGCAGCGAATCGGTGCCGAGAAAGCAGAGCTAGACTATATGTAGTCGTCATGCTGCTAACCACCGTTGGTAGCTCAAAATGATGTGGCAAGAGCCAAGAGATATACTTGTGGTGTCCTCCAGCCAAAGATTGTAGCTAAAGAAAGCAATATTCAGAGTCGTAACAGAAGCTTCGAATCTACAAAGCATGTATGTATCAAGATATTCGGCTTCCTAGACCAAGGTAAGGGGCGTGAAAAGTGAAGGATGGGGGTAGAATAAAAAGATTGAAGAGAAGTTACGTGTGCTTCTGTATCTGTAGTCATTCTCGTATTCAATCAATCGAGTTATGGATTATGGGGGAAAATGAGTTATATTTGTGATTGGCAATGGGCGACCACAAGAATGGCAATAGCCTGGCAAATACGCAAGCCCCTTCTTCTTTTGAGTTTGAGGAAATCGATTGCACCCCCCCCCCCTTCCTCCTTTTTTTTCCTCGTTCTTTCCCTCTTCCTCTTTCCTTTCGTTGATTCTTTCCCCAACAAGTTCATAGCGAAGAAGACCAAAACTAGCCATACAATAATAAGCCCATGCAAATATTTAGTAACATTCAAAGAGATAAACACCTCAAGCCACAATCATCGTCAGTTTTGGCACTTCAAAGATTCACCACATGTCGTCTAAGAATATCGCCTTCAATGATTCGATATGTCGTCTATAAAAACAACAAAAACGGCGTCTTCCGTTAGCTCTCCCAAGTGACATTCACGGACGGACCAGGACATGATCGCCAATAGAAAAGTCTTGGCATCTGAAGCCCAAAGATGTCACCCCAGTTTAAAAAAGCTTGGCTTTCAAGATCTCCAGGTCTTGGCGAACGAGCTAAGCAGCCAAAACTTAAGTCAACACAACGTCTTGGCGAACTGGGGTGTACATTGAGAACACCAACCCAGCGAATCATGACAATAGTAGGCAAAAGGCACAACTTCTCACAATAACGAAAGACAGAAAAACATCACGCAGTTTTGTTGTTGTTGTTGTTGTTTTTGGTTACTAGCTGCAAAACTTAAACAGCCCTCCTCCTTCGGATATGGGTGGCCCAAGGGTAAAAAACCAGGTAATTAACAGTCAAAGGTCTTGCCACGATAGCCTCTGTCTACCAATCAGTGAATTGTATCACGGAGGCAGAGACGGTAAACAAAGCAGCAAAAGCAGCAGAAACAGGGCCTCAGCTTAGGCCGAGCTCCAAACCGAATGAAAACCTTCCTGATAATGGCTTCTGTTTCAAGCCCGAGAATCAAATTAACAGCCAGACAGATTCTTCCTTCCAAGGGGCAGTCGATGCCAAGACCCATTTAGGTTTTCGTTCTATTCCCATACGCTCACAAGGTACTACTAAGTCAGCAAGAGAATAAACTAAACAACCTTCCAGTGAGAATTATGGTGGATGGATGGGCTTCGACAGTCAGAAAAATGCCAAGCCAAGCTACCGAACACTACCAACAAAGCTACGAACAAAGCTACCAAGTTGACACAATTCTAACAAATAAATCACGTTGTTTGGGGGGGGGGGGGGCNNGGGGGGGGGGGGGCCTGCCAGGCGATGCCAAGCTTTCTTGCCATGTTGTAGGATGCAAGGCAAGACTTCTTTAGAGGAAAGAAGATCCGGGGATATGGACTACCGACTATGACGACACTAGAAGATCTTTTATAAGAGTAAAGTGTGGTATATTGATTGTATATATGTAATTCATCGAGACAAAGAAAGAAGCACATCTCACAAGTCTTGTTCTGTATTCTTGTAGTTGCTACATCGTTATCATCACTATGACCAGGATTCAAACAAGCACACCCTTCCTCTCACCGTTTCGCCTGTTTCTCTTTACCTCACCTCCCTCTTTTTAGCTCTTATGAGTTTACATACATGCATACAGATATACGCTATTCTCGTCAACTGTTAACTCACAAGACAAGCCGGTGAACAGACCCTGAACAATATCCTACGCCCCCCTTTTTATTTCCTTCTGATATTCTCGATCCTACAACGAACAACAAAAGAAGTTAAGAAAGAAAGAGTACCAGAAATATTCTAGTATTCTAAAGGAACATCCTACAAGTTCAAATGCCTCGGTTCCCTTATCTCTCTAGCTCCCTCTAACCAACATATACACATGTACGTACTGTATTGTAAAGGCCCGATGAACCTAAAAAAGGCGAAGACAAAGAGATATAAATAAAAACTATAAATCTTTCATGACCTCCTGTCGTCCTCTTTTTCGTCTTTCATGCATCACTTTGCCGCCAGACCTAGCACACGGCAGGTCATGGAGCGTCCTCTCCATGCCTCTCCATGTTACTTCTAGCAACTGACTAGCAAATAGTGATGGCCGGCAATGAAACATGCATGTCTCCATAGCAGACATATATCTACACTAATATTAATGAGGTGGGTAACTTCTAAGTGCCTCCAATCTAGCAAGCGGTACTATCCTTTGTATTATCACTACCTGGATCGGATCATCGGCATCTTCAACCACGGTCTTTGTAGCATTCATTCCAACTAATCTTCATTTTGGCTGCTATGGATGCTCGTCAAGCAAATGCCATACAAGTTGAAACGTTAATAGACCCTCATATGAGCTCAAGGAGACCAGAAAGTGAAACTAGTCTGCTCAACGCTTAGTACCACACGTACCAAGTACGTTTTCTAATCAGCTTTTCATAGGAGGGGCGTTTCTTTATCTGTATACATGATGTCTTCTGGTTGCTTACTACGCCCTCCCCTCCTCCTATTGTATCCTCTGTTTGTTTCCTCTGTGTGAGAAAATGTATATGCTGCATTACATTTCCTCCATATCTGCTCCTGTGTTTCTCACTAATTATTACTCACTTTTTTTCTTCGTCGGCTTTTTGCTTCTTTCCGTTCCCTTGTTGGCTGCAACATTGCCGTATCTTTTTTTTGTCTTTTCTGTCTTTTCTTTTCTGTATTAAATCGTGTCAGTTGATCCCAGTAGCATAGTTGTTACTTATTTGATTCGGAAAACTTCATGATATCTTAATGTACTAGGGGCT
This sequence comes from Davidsoniella virescens, assembly GCA_001513805.1. Lineage (NCBI taxonomy): Eukaryota > Fungi > Ascomycota > Sordariomycetes > Microascales > Ceratocystidaceae > Davidsoniella > Davidsoniella virescens. The sequence continues at coordinate 5,387 of LJZU01000370.1, forward strand.
GATGATCCAAGGATGAATTATCAGATGCCAAGACTTTAGAAGTTTCTATCTGCAATCCCTCCGCTTTCCCCCGCAGCGTTTGGTATTTTAACGAAGAGAAGAGTAATATGATCCAAATCGACTATATGCAGATTGTGTAGATATATACTATATGTACTATGTATGTCTCTAGCCCAACTCCAAATCTCTTTACACGATTGTTCAGGGTGTATATGCTGAAAATAAACTCAAACAACACATCAGTAAAATCATGCCAACCATGAATAGTCAGTCGACAATGTAGACTTGGTACTACAAAGGCATAGGTATATCCAGTCATGATAAAACATATCATCACAGTCTCTCCGGACCAATGTAACAACCATAATTCACAAAACACAAAACAATCCCTAATGGTATATGATGCTGCTAACCCTACCGGCTCCAGTTTACCATCAAGACTTCGTAGCAAAAATTCTACGACTGAATCTATGGAGACAAACGTTTAACAACTCTCACAAAGTCTAGATGGGCAAGATTGATCGATAAAAAAGAAACAAGTTTTTTTCACTGTTCCTGCAGTAATGCTCCCATATCAAAGACTGCTTGCTAACCACGCCTCTTGCTTAGTTTATGTGCAATCCACGTCGTCACTACGACTGAGAACATTTGAATCTATCGTATCTTATACGTTGATAGAACCTTATCTAGAAAGCAAACTACCTCCATACCTCTCTCGTATACATTAAAACCAGTGAATTGGACTTAGTTATCTGTCTAGATGGGCACATCATGTCCCCTCCTCCCTAAAGCCTATGATTGTTGACATCTTATGGCTTATCGTCATCATCTCCAACGGCTGAAAGGTTCGATATCTCCGCTTCGCTAAGTTCTTCCTCACCCTCCTCATCACTACCATATTCTTCATCATCCTCGTCATCATCACTATTATCGCCATCTTCATCGTCATAATCCTCCTCATCGTCGTCATCGTCATCATTTTCGCCATCTCCGTTGTCATTCGCGTCGCCCTCGTTGTCGTTCTCGACATCTTCAACCTTGCCCTGTTCGTCTTCGGTCGGGTTCTTAGTCTTTCTCTTCTTGACTGGAGGCGGAACTAGATGTTAAAATCATCGTTAGTTAAGGGATAGTATAGAAATATATAATGGAGGTCTCTGCTAACCTTCAGCCACATCATCGTCATCGTCATCGATTTCGATGAGTTCATTTGCGGTCGCTTTCTCGCTCTCTTCATCTTCGCCTTCCTGGGCAGCCGAGGCTACTTTGTCGCTTTCTTTCACATTGGATTCATCCTTTTCTGCGGCATTGTTATCGCCATCATTTGCAATGATATCCTTCTGGGCGAGTCCGGTAGATCTAGATGACTATTATGTTAGCCGTATGTCACGATTATCGTCTCATATCGGACTCACGTTTGATTATTGGCAGATGCAGCTACCCCGGGAACTTCGTCTCCTTCGTTATCACCATCCTGTTTTCTCTTGCGAGAGGTAGACATCTCCGATGACATTTTGGACTCAAATTGGAGTTCAAAGTGATATCCAAATTTCGAAAATATGATAAAAATCACTCTTTGAGTAGTCCGAAATCCGATGGTGATGATAGCGGCGATGGCAGCGGTGATGACACAAGGATAATGAATGCACAGAAGTGTGCTTGAGAGAAAAAAATTTTTATCAAGGACAATCGCGATACCGCGACGAGCGTGTCAAGCTGTGATTGGTGGTGGTCTATCTGGTTTGACGGCAGGCGCGACAGAAACAGCAAGAAGACGGTAAGTTTTGGTTCTTGCGGCTTATATAAATTTATTATATGACAGAAGGTCACAGGGCCAGCCGTTTTTGTCAGTACTTTTGTAGCAGTTACCCAGCTACGCAATCAACGTAATATGTATGTCAACGCTATGCTCAACTTCATTGTGTATATAATTGAGTAACGTCCGAGAAATTACATTGTAGTTATCAGTCAGTGTTCAAATTAAATAGTAGCTATATCACAATAAGTTACAACTACCAGCTTAGCTCTAGTGTGTACTATCTGGATACTATAGAGCTATTTTAGGGAGAAAATATCAAAGTCAATAGCCGTTGTGAATGAATAACGGTGAGGCCATTAATCATCAATAACCACAGTGTTACCATACTCATGGTTAGGTATATATGTAACTTGGAATCGTGGCAATTTATACGTTATGTAACACAGATATGATATGCTGGTCCGTTTGGCATTATACCATTACATGTTAACATATTGAGCGGTCATCATCCAGTCTTCGCCGTACATTCTACAGTCTATACTATCTTGACGAATAGAAGTGCCTCTATATGTCTTCTCACCAATTTATAGCTTTCTATCAGATCACAACCACCAAGAGCACAAGTCATGACTATATGAGTTACCTTGTAATGGTTTCGCAGATTTCATCTTTACAACTCACATTTAGCCTGAAAGAAAAGAAGCGTTGTTCAGGCATCTCAACTACGAATCTCCGTCAGTTATGAAGCCAGCCCTTCCACAAGCTAACGTCGAGGAAATCGGTGTTCCATCTTCATCACAGGAAAGCACTGGTCTAGTTCTCATTACACCCTTGCCACAGATAGTCTTGATACAAGCTATATCCTCGTAGGTCTCAAGGCCAAATAAACATAACTTGAGGGTGTGATAATGATACTTGATAATCGAAAGTTGTTAAGGTATATCAGCATGATTACAAGCCGGTTATCAAAACCCGAACTAATACTATCGTCTTCAATCAATGAATCAGCATCTCAAGCGTGTTGATATCAAACGAGTGGGTTTCTTCAGCTGGTATCTCAAACATCCTAAGGTCAACATCATGCTTTGTTCAAAGGTTGAGTTTCTCAAGATTCCTTTCGGTCAGTCGGTATATAGTATCAATGAAGAACTTTAGTAGGATTAAGATCGTTCATACCAATGGAACTTCAACTACTTGTCGCATCATGGTCTACAGCCTGATCCAATGATGCTCAATTCCCAGGAGAATGATGTGTTTGAGCACTTGAAGTGATGTGGACCTGCTAGAGAAATCATCCATATGAATGCGATCGCTTCTTTCTCGTATCAATCAAGTTCAAGACTGTCTGTGTTAAAATTCAATCTTCTAAGCTCCGGTTTTAGAGCTTATTCCTACCGCTCCCTCTGAGCTGATTCTTACGGCTACTTCCTATCGTTGATTCCAGGCTACCTCTTACGGAGCTCGCGGATAGTCCATATTACAGCACTCATATACCATTGCTTCCCATCTATTACAAATTCACTCTAGTTTTATTTCCTGTAGTTTAGTTATTTAGTATCTTGGTTGTTCAAGAGACTGTAACACTATTTACCTTGACTACAGTTTGTTGCAACCGATATCAACCGTTGTACGTCTTCGTTCACGAATTTCATCACGTCAACAGTCTGTACCATTGAGAGAGAGAGAGAGATCATAGTAAAAGAGCTATGTACAAGTGTAAAACGGGTGGTTATATGAAGTATCAGTTACGAAAACGATAAATGGATCGTCAGGGAAACAACGATGGTCAAAAAGTAGTTGCAACTATAATCGAACATGCAAGTTTCTTTGTCAATACCATAGTTCATAATCAATAGGAAACCGGTAATAAGATGCATCACCCAACATTCTATATTCAGACCGAAATGAATTCATACTTCATATTCACATTCAATCAAAGCATATTAAAACGCTATATTTTAGCAGTAAACGACCACATTTTCACCAGTGCTTAATAAATTGTATAGATTAATCATACACATGTAAAGAAGCAGTGTCTAATTTCTAATCCTAATATATAAAATTTTCTAGTGCAGAGTTCACACATTCAATGACTAACATGGAAAGTACAACATTGCCATATCGTGACAATTATACGTGATATTGATAGGGACTGTAACCCTATGATTCGGATATCGAAGGAAGCATAAATTTTGACACCTTTTCAAGACTATATACAACATTATTCTTTCAAGATGTTATATAGTTAGTTAGGTAGTTTACCAATATGTTTAAAACTAACTAGTTCTGCAAAATTGATTTAGGAAACAAACTAGATACTTGTGAACTATAGTAATATACGAAGGACTTCTATCATACAAGATATCTATAGCTGTAAATAAGAGATATCAGGTGACGTTGTTAACCCATTGCCTATCTATCTCACTCACATCGTTCACTGGTTTGCATAATTTCACTTGGTATACAAATTCCTGATCGCAGAAAATACACAACAGCTACAGACGAAAACGGTTCATTCTCAAAAGTTTACTAGTGAAGGAACTCAGTATTGAACTAAATGGTCTGGAGTAACAAACTACGATGACTTGTATACATAGGGTTAGGGTATAACTCAGCTCCCTGCCCAAATAAACAGGGATGAGAAGCGCGTCGATAGTATATTTCCATGCATCGTTTGTGAGAAAGGCTTTTAACTGGACGCCACATACAGTACCACTACATAAAGATCGGCGTTTGCCAAGCTATCAGGCAGATGACCTGTGTTCGGTCATTGTTCTCCAAGCGGACGGAACCAGGAAAACTGACCACGCAGCTGGATTATTTGAGGCCAGGATGACAAACAAAAGAAGGGGCATGTACATTTATGTATCTGTCCAGAGTTTGTATGTAATTTACGGTTTCTTGTGTTTCAATGTTTAGATTTTCCTTTTGTTTTTTGAGGCTGGAGACATATACATATGTATATGTAGTATCTCAAAGGAGGCGGAAGTCGTGAATTTCAGCAAAATTATATACTAATGTATATCAAAGAAACCTAGAAATGCTGTTGATCAGAAGTTCCATAAACGTATAGTCACAGCCCAAGTAAATATACATAGTTATAGACTACATTATGCGATAATGATGTATGGCTTGCTCCCTTCCACGGTAATGGTTGGATCGGGCCTGTATAACGTCATGTTATGTATGATACATATGTACATATATCGTATCTTGTCTTTTCCATTGACAATCATCATTCTTTACCTACTTTGGTAATATCGGGATTCACTGTGAATCAATTGTATCAGCAATATTCTTATTGTTCATGGTTCAATCAGGTATGTAACTCAATTATTGTGATAAAAGGAGGTTGATACACATCTAGTTGTATAATTCAGTGTATCCACAACAGCGTTCTCGGTAGTGCTTGCCTTGTCAAGAACTTTTAATTTGTATATTGCTCTTAATACCATGATATGATGAGCATTAGGGTTTATTGTATATTGCGTGCCAGGGAGTTGAAGGTTTGTGAAATAAATAGGATGTCTGTACCATGACCCTACAATAAGTTACAATAAGGCATGGAAGTTCTCCTGTAACGGTACCTAACTTCGAACCTTTCCATATTTGTACCTACTTATGTGTATATGTAGCTGTGAGTTTGAGTATCCAATATTTATATGCACGGACTCCAAAGAACTTTTGGCTTTCATTGTTTGAAGAAGTATTGGACTTGAATTAATTCAATGAGAAGGAGACTTAGTTATTGGATAAGTAGTTGGTAGCTATAGAATTGATCTGTAATTCTAAAGAGTTTTCTACAGATTTGACGCTATTCCATCCAAGGGAAAAATACATACATGTAATAATACTGCCTGTCTGTCCTGGCCTAGGTAGCAGGCGGGGAGCTCGGAAGCTAGCTTCTTTTCCTTGCATTAGATATGAGGGGCCTGAGGTTGGTGCCTGTAAAAGGCCTAACAAGCGTTGTTCTGATGTGACCATGGATAGGACAGGAGTTTCACTTACCATTCGCTTGGGATAGACTGGCGAGCTGGTGCTTAGAAAGAGTCGAGAAAGGAATTTGGCGCGTGAAGCTAGAAGGAAAAGGAAAGGCCAAGTGTTGAGACGACAAGTAATGTGTGTATGCTAGAATTCAGGTGTAGATATTTGCATCTTGGTAGATGATAGAACTTGACAGGAACAGGTAAAGCGTCGGATATAATTAAGCAAGGTCTCAAGCTAAAAGGCTGTCAATATTGAGAATGCTATAGCACCTACTATAACTAGTACTTTAAGACTGATATAACTACTTGAGAATAGATAGAATCAACGCAAGTGTCAGCTATTAGCACGTGTTGAATATCGGGATGTTATATCTGGATGTGCTACAATTTCACCCATGAGTGCACGGCACTATTCAGTATTGTGATGGGCTGCTAGTAATATTCGCACAAGCCCTGAATTTTAAGTTGCACATACAAGCATAAGCAGATACCGTATGGCGGCCCGTGATTTATATTTGTGATGAAGGTTAGAGAAGAATATAAGGTCTATGGCTATTAGTACGTATTTTCTCGGTTATGCAGCGCGAACGACATATGTACAACGGAACGAGCATTTTGTGTATCTGTATAGCTCACTATGTTATAGTAAATACATATGATACATATCATTTCATTCGTAATAGCTGAAAAAGAGGCTTTTGTTGCCCTGTGTAGGAAGGCCGTAGGATGGACCGACTAGCCCATATATTAGTACACATATGTAGTTTTACATGGATATCATACATTGTAGACGAGTATGGCTATATGCATGTATGCACGATTATGACTGTATAATGACACATAGTTGTATGGTCTTCGCCCTGTGGGAGTTCATTTTGTTTCCTCCCTGCAGTCATTGCTTATGAAATCTTAGAGGCGCATTAAAAGATGGAGAGGAGAAGAGGAGAACGAAGCACTAGCGATGATAGCATGTTTCCATGATTCCAAAGATGGCGATGAATATTGTGAATACATCTGAGACTTGGAAGTCCTTTTGAAGACGAGATAGCTATATTGATATGTATATATCTGTATCTGTATAGTACAGTTGGTAGCTAGTATTCTGGGACTCAAAGCTTTCTCGGCTGTGACCTAAGCAAGGCAACTCAAGAAGATTGACATGGGACACGGGAATTCCAAGGTCTATGGCAAGCTTCTCCTGTAGAGGCATAGTTATACATACACATATAGTACACTTATGTATGTCGTTGTATAGTGACTGGTGATCCTTGTATGGGCAATATAATTTGGCGGCAAGTACCAGTAGTCCCAACTACTGTGTAAACATTATAGTTTCCTGTACTAAGTTTATGGAGAAACTGTTGGCATCTACAGATATTTATGTATGTATTACTTTTTATTCTTTGTATAATTACATAGTTGCTTTGCCTGCTTGGGTGTTCTTCGGTGAGGATAAAAAAATGAGAATGAAGAGGCTAAAGCTAGGCTTGCAGTTGCCTCCACGTTAGATTTTCGTTTGTGTATCTTTTTTCCCCTTCTCCTTCATTTTTTTCCTAGTTTTCCTGGCTGTTGAATTTTGTTGTTCATTCCTGTAGATTTGCGTCTTACTATCTTGCTTTCATTAGTTTCTCTTTTATTTATCATATCACTCGTTTATATTCATCGTGTTTTTTTTTTAAATTTTTTTATTTCTTTGGTTTTTGATGACGGGCTTTACAGTGAATCTTGGCCTTTGTTTTCTCCGTTATCCGTTATCCGTTATTTTCTTTATTTTGTTTTTTCCCATTGTGCGATTTTACGTCTCCAAAAAAGGCCACTACCACTGTCTTTTTACCTCTGTGCCTAATTACGACGACACATTCGGTAACTTGACTTTTAGTTTTTTTTTCTTAAACTAGCAACGTCCGTTCCTTTAGTAGCTAAAGCTACGCTACGACTTCGAATTTTTCAGTTACTAACACTGCAACTCTGTTGCTTTTCAAAACATTGGACTCTGACCTCGGATTCTAACACCAAACTATTGCATTTTCTATTGGGACTCTGAGACTCTTAAAGTCTCAATCGTGCGTTTGTTTCGCTGGCCCGATATAGACTTGCTTTCGATTGATTCGAGACGCCAATATCAACGACTGCTGTGTGGCCATCCTATTCGCACACCAACAACACTCGCCTTTCCACCTTATATCACGACCACCTTACAATACGTACTGCTTTTGATGTTTATATAATGACTTGATGCCTCTTTTCTTCGACCTAACTTCAGTTTGCCCCGGTGAATACTAGCACTAGCCACTGAGCTCAGTGCTACCTACGTCTGATTCGTCATCCGAGCGTTACTTCACTCTCATCTTCTACAACGAACTACGACGAACTTTCGAGTGCTCGTAGTGTAGTGGATATTTCTCCATAAATCATTTCCTTGGAGAAATGTCCGCTCCGCGGCAACAACATCAGAATCAGCAACAACAGCGGCAAGCCCGTGAGTTTGGACATCAGCCTTCTCGACAACCTCAAGCTCGCCAAGTCATCCCTGTTGGGCCCGTCGATCCCGCCCCTGATCAGAGCAATGACCACGCAGGAATTCCTATATCCAATGCCCAGATGCCACAGAATCAGCGTCATCCGAGTCTGAATAAGAACCAGAGCCACTATCAAAACCAGTGTCAAGGCCGGAGTCAGAGCCAAAGACAGTACCAAAGACAATATCCACAGCAGCAACAGTACTACCAAAATCAAAACCAAAACCAGAACTCGAATAATCATGCTTATGGATCAGCACAACGACAGAATCCTCAGATGAGAACTCTCAGCCCAGGTCCAAGCCGAGGTGGTCATAGCGCCCCAGGTGAGCAATATTATGGCCAACATCAGAACTTGCACCACAATCACCGAGAGCCTGGATCGCCTTACGGATATCATTCTCAAAACTCTCAAAACCAGCAGTACAATCAAGCCCTCTATGGCCCTCGTAGCACTAGCAGAGCTGGGCGTAGCAACACGCCAAATTTCACTTTAAACCAAACAGCTCTGTTTCAACATCCTCATCCACAGTCACCACAACCACTGCCATCACCCGTGTTTCCTCATGATGACCGGCGGCAGTACTTTAACCCGAATCGATGCTCACCACCGCCTCCGCACGCCCCAAAACCAGTCCATCCCGGAGTTAATGCGATGCCACGATGGGCCAACGCTCAAAGCTTTCTCGGCAAACCTATGACGCTTGGCCAGGAAGATAATGCCTCGGTGCGCAGTGACGATGAGTCGCTGTATCTGCATAGTGTGCGGTCGATTGACGATGTGGTCTTGTCACCCACCGATGACGCAGGCCTGGAACCGCTGGGCCCTTCTCGATCTCAGTCTTCAGCATCGGCAGACGATGGTGGAAGTAGCGCATATAACAACGAGGCTTTCGCCGATTCTGCAATGCAGTCGAATCTCAATAGCGAGGCCAATGTAGTGGTCGACTCTCTAGGATCGCCATCCATCCAGTCGGCTATGGCTGCTAATGCTACAGAAGGCTCTCTTATTTCTCAGGGCAATAGCCATATGGGTTCTGTTCCTGCTTCTGTCAATGCTGCTGCTGTGGGTCTTGCCGCTTCCAAAATTTCCAATTCTAATTTGGATAGTGCTACCAAAACGAATGGTGGACCCCTGCCGTTTCTAGTTTCTAGCAGTAACGGGACTAAACAACAAAAACAACAACAACAGTGTTTCTATAACAATAACAATAATAGTACAATAGCTACAATAGCTGTATCAGCAGCATCCGATCTTGTTTCTCATGCCCCAGACCGCGACGTCGCAACTCCTCTTCCGAAAAAACACCCTCTGACACTAAAACTCATGGAACATGGCGACGGCGCTACCCCATTCGCTTCTTATCCATCGCCCAGCACGCCCTATCACCCGTTTCCGCAGTACGCGCCACTGTCTCCCATGAATTCTTCATCTGCCTCATATCCGCAGAACTACGCGCCCTCTCAACAATCGCCCGGTCTGGTCGAGAACTTCTCACGCCCTAGAAAATACAGCATCCGAACTGCCACTCCCGAGCCATCGCCTCGAGGTGTGACTCCCTGGCCCTCGTCTAACTTTCCGCCGACCTCCAATCCAGGCCCTTCTGCAGCATCCATTCCAGAAGATCCAGTTATTGCCTCACCCACACTATCGCCCATAGTAATAACCAACGCTGCCATACAACCTCGCACCACCAGCAACATGTGGCCTCGCCCGCGTGGCGCCTCTGGCTCCTCTGCTGTGTCCTCTTCGTCTGCGAATGAGTTTTACGACGCACGAATCCCTCGCTCTCGTCCACCTGTGAACCATATCGGTCCACCAATTCGCTCCAATACCGCTGCCGCTGTTGTGCACCGCAATCCTTCGGCTGGCCATCCTCCTAGTCACGCCTTCCACCTGCCACACACCACCAACCAGCCATGGATGGCTAAAGGCGGATCCCGCTCGTCGTTTAGATCACAGGCGTCCACTCATGTAACGTCGCAGACCGAAGATAGCAGCATCCGCACCAAAGGCACACCCGTCAGCTCGCTCTACAACGAAGACACCCAAGATGACTCCATTGTTGACGATGTAATGGGCATGTACTATCAGGGCTTCGCCGACTCGGACTCTGAAATTGCACAAGATACCACAGACATCGACAACGAATATGAGAACGAGCATGACCAAGACGACGAGTACCACGATGCCTCGTCGACCTTTCAGCGAGTTTCTGACCACAGTTTGTCGACACAAAGCAAATTGCACTCCAACCGGGGATCACGAGCGGGGTCACACGCTAGTGAGCTTGGAAACGGCATCGACTCCGAATTTGTCACTCCAGAGACGACACCACCACGTCCCAGCAATCTTGCAAACCGTCGATCCAGAGCCCGAAACATCACGCCCATAGACATTATCGTCGAACCAACTCCGCACCAGATCACGGCACTGGGCAAGCAACAGCAGCCTGTAACACCGAAGCCCTTCAATCCAAACCAGCCTAGCAACGCGCTCTCGCCCGACCACACTCCTGGGCCTCGCCGTCCACGGCCGCGGTCATCTTCCGTGCCCCCAAACATGGCCATGATGTCGTCAGCCTTCCGTAGAGACGCCGAGATACGTGACTCTGGAAAATCTTTGGGGCTCGGCGCTAAGCTCGAAAGCCCAGATTTCCACACACCGCTGCGCTCTCCTACGCTCTTGAGCAGAACACCTACCATTAACAGTCCAATTTCTCGTGCTCCCTCTCCGCCCCCGGTCAATATGCAGCCTGCACCCGCCCAGGTCAAACCAGAGGATCCCATGGCTCGCGACCGCTATGGATTCCGCAAGGAAAACCAGTACATAACACGTGATGCGTACGACAAGTGGAATGAAGGCTACAGTCAGTATCTGGTTCGCCGCCGCAAGAAGTGGAATGCCTACATGAAGGAAAGCGGCCTAATGACCGAGAACCCGACTCGCTTCCCCGCCCGCAATGCTAAAACAAAACGTTTTGTTCGCAAGGGCATCCCGCCCGAATGGCGAGGAGCCGCTTGGTTCTACTATGCTGGTGGCCCTGCAATCATGGCAAAGTACTCTGGACTATACGATCAGTTACTCAAACAGACAGCTAAAGAAGTGGATGCTGAAGCTATCGAGCGCGATCTTCACCGGACATTCCCCGACAACATCAAGTTTCGCCCTAATGGCATCTCTGCCCTGAGCAACACTGCCGAAATTCAAAAACACATGGTCGGTGACAAGGCTGCTAACTCAAATGTCGAGACGCCCATCATCGCTGCTCTTCGCCGTGTGCTACTTGCCTTTGCTGTTCACAACCCAGCAATAGGTTATTGCCAGAGTCTCAACTTCCTCGCTGGGCTTTTGCTGCTCTTTATCGACTCCGAAGAACACTGCTTTTGGCTCCTCAATGTTATTACTCGTTTCTATCTCCCGGGCACCCACGAGACTAATCTTGCCGGTTCAAAGGTTGATCTGGCTGTGATGATGTCCTGTCTTTGCGAGTCATTACCTGATTTGTTCCACAAGCTGGCTGCTGACCCAGATGACGACGTACGACCTTCTACTGCGCGCCCTTCACGCCCCGTCCGTATGATGCGTCCCAAGAAACGAGACCCGATGGCCGTCCTCGGCGACCGACTGCCTCCCATCACTTTATTTATGACATCTTGGTTCATGAATTGCTTCATTGGTGTGCTTCCTATCGAGACTACCCTTCGTGTTTGGGATGTGTTCTTCTGTGAAGGATCCAAGACTTTCTTTCGTATAGCCATGACTGTGTTCCGTACAGGTGAGAACCAAATCAAGGCCGCAGATCCTATGGAGATCTTCCCTGTGGTTCAGGGCCTCCCCAGACGCCTTCTTGACGCCAACGCTCTGTTAGAGCTATGCTTTCGCCGTCGTGGCGGATTCAACCATATCAGTCAGCAGCTCGTGGATGACCGTCGCGCCGAGGCAAGGCGTCTTGGCGAAGAAGACTTGCGTTCACAAGCTGAGAGACATCAAGGTAGCTTGGGCTAGATATATATGCCATGATTCCTATACCATATTGCTCCTGTATTCCCGCTCCCATGTGCTCTTTGGCCTGTTTCTTGTGTAAGAAACTGATCCGGAGCTTGACTTCCGCCCTATCAAATGATGCCGAATCGATGCTTTTCTCGTCTTGTCTTGTTATATTTTGTTCAGTGTTTGAAGATACCCTCTTTGCTTTGTCTCCATTTTGCTTTTCTTTTTTCTCTCATTATCTGGTCATCCTTTGTTTCCTTATACATCGATCCTGGGCCTATCCTATTCGGATCGCATCAACTTCATATGCTAAGCGCAGTCTTGTTCTCTTTGTCAGCATTCATGATACACAGCCTTTGCTTCTCTCTTTTTCCTTTTTACTAAAGTCTGAGACAACAGTTTTTCTTCCCTTTGATCTTTATCATGCCATATAAAGCGATAGGTAGTACTATACTTGGCCAGCTTTCTCCAGGGACAAAATTTTGCAAAAAAAGCGGCGTTTTTATTTTATTTTATCTTTCTTTATACTTTGTTATTCCATATCTTCTACATTCTCATATACAGAACCAAGCACACTTTTCTGTTTGCTTTTGTCTTTTTTTATTATCTATTTATTCATACCACACTCACTCACTGCCTTGGGATATTGGCATCATCATCACCAGCAGATATCATAGATTACTCACACTACTACTACTACTACTACATATTACATAGATCTACATGTACTCTTCTTCATCTTGTTTCATTTGTTACATGTTATGGCATATCCTACCAATTTTACTTGAGTTCTCTAGCTGTAACTATCATCAGTCAAAGCAGTGTACGTGCTCAACTACAAATAGACATAGAGGCTATTCACAATGCGATATTCATGGCATCCGTTATTTCATATGTGGTTCGATGTTAAGACTTCAATCGGTGATGATATATACAGAATAAAATATCAACCGGTAGCATGTGAAAATAAAGCTCGGGATATTGATGTTTGAGTACGAAGGCTGCTGTAACCGCAGAATCTACCCAATGCTTCAAATACTCGACGAACTGTTTAGAATTAGGCGGAGGCATGTTGCTTGGTAGCCTCTTCTGCCAAGGTATTAAACAGCGCACGATCCGTTCTGAATTTATTCGCCGCATCCTGGTCCAGGGGATCATCTGGGTTCGGTTCCTTGAGCAGCGAAACGATAGCCTCTAAGACGGCAGAGATGCGCATATTCGGTTTCCATGAGTCCGTTTTCAGCATTTCGAGACATACGGCGCCGGTGCCATCAGAGGCGACGTTGGGATGGTATATTTTGGTGCTGAACTTGACTGTCGGAGTCTTGAATGGGTAGTCGGTAGGGAGGGTCATGAGGAGGGTGAAAGTGCCGCCGGAATATGGTGTTGAGGGCGGGCCGGAGATGGATGCTTGCCAGCTGTGGATGTTGTTTTCGGACATGACCACAGTGATGCCTGGAAGAGGCTTCGAAGAGAGATCGGCGAACTCCTATGTAAGAGGGTTAGTAAGGCTTTAAGCTATGTACTATATTGACATGAGGGGTCGGAGGTGGAATTGAACGTACCTTGTTGATGCGCTTAGTACTGCTAGCCATAATTGCGATTCAAGAATCAAGATTTAGCCTATAATTAATATTTTGGTTGGTGTGGTGTAGGAAGATTTGTAGGCGCAATTAAAAAAATGAGCTGATTTATTTGTTTAAAGATGGGATGGTCAAGACTGAGTTAAAAAAAGGTTTAGTTTTTTTTGGTTGCCGTGAATTCAACGTAAGAAAGAAAATTATCTTCTTAAAAGAACAAAAATAGGAAAGAGCGTAATTGTTGATGGTAATAGGACTTCGGTAACTACCTAAAGAGGTCAAAAAAGAGTCAATTGAATTATCAATGACTAAGTTGAATATACAGGAAGCTTTGTAGGACCTAGTCATTACTTAAGAGCTTATCTTGACAGTGGTCAGATCTACCTTGCATGTAGCCTAGCATCTACTAGCAATCATAGGTGGATACTGGAAATACGGAGTATCATCTAGTTAGTAAAAACTTATATAGGAAAATTAACAGCACTTGAATGATGTATCTTAGTTGGCGGGGGAGAAGGAGACTGACATGGTGGAAAGCCTTGCTTTGGATAGACTATTAATCTAACAATCCTCTAATTTAGGGTCAAACGAAATACATAGCTTGGACATCGCGAGGGTTATGTGAACTAGGGTTTAACGGGACAAACTGCGTATAATAACAACACCACTGTGGAGGGGTATTAAGAGACACGCTCAAGGGTTATACATTATCTAAACGAAGCTACCACCTATAGACGGTATAGCGTAAGCTAACTTATAGTCTGATCCTCTTCTTCCTCATCATCATCACCATTATCTTCATCATCAGCTTCAATACCTTCCTCTCCATCGTCTGGATGCTCCAACTCAACTTCTATGGTTGGCCCATCACGGTGATCATCACTATCCGACTCTTCTTCATCGTCATCTTCCTCTTCATCCTCATCCTCTTCTTCTTCTTCTTCCTCTTCTTCATCCTCCTCCTCCTCGTCATCCTCATCGTCCAGGTTTTCTGATTCTCCTTCATCTTCATCTTCTTCCTCCTCTTCATTAACTACCTGAGCAGTGGTGTTTTGCATACTTGCATCCGCTACTAGCTGAGCTTCTGCGCTATCGTCGTGGCTGATATTTCCTTCTTCGGCATTATCTACAGCAACTGTGCCCTCTTCGTTCTCTTCGTCATTTTGATTATCTTCTGCGTCGTCGTCTTCTTCGGCATTATCAGAAGTTTTCCCGCGGCCGAGATTGGGGAACATGAGAGAAGGTGGCGGTGGGGCATCATCGTCGTAGTCAGGCGGGATATCGCTGAGATCGCTCTCCATGAATGAGTCTGCAGCTTCTGAGTGCGAATGGTCGGCGAACTGCGTGGTCTCGTTGGGGCCATCATCGTGTTCCCGATCTGGTAGAGCAGTTTCGTCTTCGTTACCCTCGCCGTCTCCATCGTCCTCATCCTCATAGACTTCACCGTCGAGAACAGTGTCTTTCATCTCCGTGTCTTCTGCAACGTCTGGATCAGGCGAGGCATCGCGGGTTCCAGGGTCGAGGCGGCTGCGTGAGCGTGATTTGATAGCGGCACCAGAACCTGTGCTGGCCTTGGGTTGGTTTCCAGCCGCAGCATCGGTCATCATAGCGATGATCTGTTCTGCCTTGCGGATTATATCGGGACGGCGCACAGTTACACGCCGGGGCTTTCCGGTAGGCGCCATCGACACGTCGGCGTTTGTGGCATTGGCAGCCACTGTTTCGTCCGCCTCGATGCCTCCTGCCATAGTTGTATCTTCGTCCACCATGCTGATGGAGGTCTTATCTTCGGAAGATGCAGCGATGACGGGCGTGGGTGCCGGTGTTGGGACAGAAGCTGCTGTACTAGGCTTCTCCTTTTCAACTGCCAATAGCAATTCTGGGCATTCTTGACTGCATTCGGAGAACACACGCGTGAAGGCATCGACGATCAGATCATCGATTCCGCCTGCCTTGAGGAGACCTGCGTTCAGCTTGCGTAGCTCAACAGCATCCTTCATACAAGATACAGAGGGGACTACAGATGGAGAGCCGGCATTTGACGCAGAGCCAGTTCCTGATACTGATGATCCGCCGTTGTTACCACCAGAGTCGTCACCAGACATGGAAGGCGACATGGCCCATTTGATCATGATGTCTGCCGCCTTATCAAGCTGCTCAAGAGACCAGTGTTTGAAGAGGTCGTCTTCGACCGTAGGCCCGATCTTGTAAGCCTTTCGGAGCACGCGCATGTGCTCCATACAGCAAATCTGCCATAGTTCGGAGAAGTGGTAAAAGTCTGTACTTCTCTTGCGGATGCGGCGCAATATAAGCTCCAGGTTCTCGTGATCCCCCAGAGCTGCAAGGAGTTTCACCATGAATCGCGTGTACTGTTCTGTGTAGACGTAGTGGCGTCCAGCCCGCTCAGCATCGCACTTCCATACATTCATGGCCATAGTTTTGGTGAACATGGAGTCGCGAAGAACATTGAAGGCGGCCTTGGCTTGCATGAAATCAATGGGCAGACTGGACTCCAGATCATGACCCAGCAGAGTGAAAGCCTGTCGAAAGATGAGACGATGCTGCCAGTTGCTCTTGTCCTTACTCCGGAGTAGGCGTAGACTGCGGATAGCGTAGCTTTCCCACCAATCTTGCTCGTCATCTGGATCGTCACCGTCTGGCATTTCATGACTTGTGGTGCTGTCGTTTCCGTCGTCGCTGCCGCTATTTTGGCCATGGAGAGGCACACCGAATGGCCGTTTGGAAAGTATATTTGCTGCTTGGATGGGTGACAGATCACGGCGAGCCACGAGTTTCATGACGATGGTGAGCAGCTTGTAGTGAGGCTCTAAGATAGGCGCAGTACGGCTGCTTTTGGTGCTCGCAAAGACCGCCTGAATAGCCTGCTGTAGCGCATGTATCAGGGTACGCACAGTAACTCTATCCTTTGCCTCTTCTTTTGTTTCTGTCTCTTGACCGTCTGGGTCTGCAGCTGACTCATCAATATGAGTGTATATCTTCCACAAGCACTTGGAGTACATGTAACGTGGCCGCCAATCCTGCGGCTTGAGGCTGATGGACTTCTTAAGCAGCTGCGCGGCAAATCTCCAGACCTTCAATGGCGTCATTTCTTCATGGGCCTGCTTTTGGAACGTATCGTAGTTGCTAAGCTCGATGAAGAAGCGCTGGTGGTCGGCATGGCGGAACACATCCATCGCAAATGGTTCGCGGGTTGAAGAATACAGTCGGCAGCCGAAGCAGTAGTAGAGATCAAACATGGCTGTGACATCAAGGCCTTGAAGCCCGTGGTCTTTATCCTTCAGAGGGTCATCAAGTCCTTTCTGGGCCCGGTCTTTCATGTAGGACATTAGCCATGATCTTTCGGCCCAAGAATACGACAGAGCAAGCGTATAGCAATGTATGGCTTGCCGCTGTAGCCTTACTAGATCAGGACGGTCTCGATTCATACGGTCAGCCGTCCATAAGACAGCATCGTCTAGTTCACAGTCAAAACACTGTGCGATCCGTAGCCAACAATCCCAGCGGTCTGGGACAAACTGCAGTTGTTGACGGAAGAATGTAGTTGCTATCCGGAAATCATCAATGGCACTGGGCGTTTGGCGTTTCATGAGCTCAAGAGAGGTATAGCGCGTAAAGGCGATCATACCAAGAAGATAGTACCAGCCATGGCGAGCAAGGGCCCAGTCTGGTGTTGACTTGACCGTCACGGCATTGAGCATGAGGGCGCCATGGTTGGCTTGGTACAGCCTTAGCGCTAGTATGGGGCGCTTCAAGAACTCTGTGTAGTTGCGGATGTTATGGATCATAGGAGGTAGTGCCTTACTCTGCCCCACGGCCCGCATCAGCTGCTCTATAGCACCCTTTAGATCGCTGCGTAGAAGGTCTTTCATTGGCATTGCTTTGGCCAAGATCATGACACGTTCGATAAGAGCCAAGGCATGCTTACGTTCAAGCTCTGACGATGGACACCCGTGATCCTGTACTTCCCATAGACCAACGCCTAGGCGGATGCCATGAAGATCGTAGAGGACTTGGCCGAGATAATCCTCCCAGTTGTCAATGGTGCTAAACTTAAGCAGCTCGTGGCGCATCATCTGCAGGAAGATCTTGTTTGAAGCGCGGCAGTATTTACGAGGACCTAAGACCAAGTGGATAGCGGCCAGATAGTCTGCCAGTTCGGTTTCAGGGTGTGGGAATGTCTCGGCATTGCTCTGTACACCGACACGCACAAGTGTATATAATAGACACCATAGCCGAACCTGAAGATCGCGTAACTTGCTGAGGAAAGCTTGGAATGAGTTGTTGTATGTCTTCTGATTGACCATGCCTATGCGAACCTCATCTTCCAGCATGGCCACGCTGTGGAGAAATGTGATAGCCCTCGTGACAGCACTGCTAGACGACTGTAGATGCTCGCTATCAATAACCTCGAAAGGATCGTTCCCGCTGACAGAGGTGTTGAGTGTCATATTCAGCGTTACTATGACAAGGTCATCCAGAAACTTGAGAGGCCGTGTCAAAGCTAGCGCACGAACCTCGGGAGCCGTTTCGGAGATCGTCGTTCCCATCAACTCGCCAACAAGCATCTCGATACTGCGCAGATTACAGGAGAATTGCTTAGATGGGTAATTGATGCTGGCATATGCTTCTGCTAGACGATTCCACATGAACAGGCGTACTTCTATATCGCTACTAGCCATGAACTTCCAGAGGTCGCGAAGTCTCTGGCTAGCGCAATCGACAATGGGTATGGTTTGCTGTGAAGACTCTGGTGTGTTCTCTGGCTGGCCAGCTACCATAACCTCGACTGATTGTGGGTTGAGAACCGGCTCGAGACTCTCTATAACGTGGACGGGGTCTTGCATTTCGTCTTGAAAGATGTTTAAGAAGAAGTCCATAGTTGTCAACTTGGAGATCTCACGATCGGCGGCGGCAGCAGACATGGGGCCAAGGAAGCTATTATTCGGGAGATCGAAGCCGGGAAGCTGATTATCGGTAAATAGATCGCGAAGTTCCGTCCAACATACTAGGACATGATCTCGGTTTGCGTGTTCGGCGAGTGCCAGGGTAGCGACTGAGAGCCATATAAACCGTATAGAAAGAGGGTCCTGATATACCGTATCTGACGAACTATCGTGACAAAGGCTAGCACAAAGCGTTTGCCACCTTGACATCCGGATGCTAACTTCGGAAAGCCTCTCTTCGGCCGTGGCAGCACCGGCACGTACTAATGCCCCGTACACCTCGACATGTAACTCGAGAATCATTTCTGCGATCGAACGCATATGAGTCCATGTGGGACTTGAGGATGGGCAAGTATCGCATTCCGTACTTATACGCTGGTAAAGAGACTCATCGACCCGGCTGATCAATTGGACAACAGTCTTTTTAGTAGCCACGGGCCACTCCTGAGTCAGATATGTGTTGCACATGCGCCCAAGCCATTCGAAGATCATGTCCGTACAGCACCACCACTCCTCACTAGCTCGTTTTTGGAAGGCTGATAAGCCCTTGGTCTCGTGGAAGTCGGCCGGTTTGTTTTGCTGGGGTGCACTTGACTTGGAGTATTCGAGAAATGACGAAAGACTGAGTGTCATGCCCTTTTTATTGATCATGAAACGGACCGCGTCTTCTTTATACGACAGCATTGTAGAGTGAAGCGTATCGATGGTGGGATTGTTGATCTTGGTAGAACGATCTTCCGAGGCACACACTTCGATCATTTCGTCCAGCTGATCCATAGTTGGCCTGTCAGTGACACCGAGGTTCTCGAGCATGTTCTTGGTCATGTTGAAGAGATTTTTGTCTGCAGCTTGTATTGGCGCAAGTTGGGCGGTGACCCGGGCGATTGGATCTTCTATCTCCTCCACCGTTTCTCGCCGGCGGGTTCTTTTACTTCGCTTTTCGATCATGGTTTCTTCTTCGGCGTCCGCTACTCCGGCCACTGACTGCGATCGTTTGCGTGATGGGTCATTGGCGGCAATGTCGAGCGTGATCAATTGCTTTTCAGTCTTAGGCTCAACCTTGGCTTCAGGAGGTGTCTGGGAGGCCGTCTGGGGCGCCTGTTCCGGAGATTCGATTGTGGCCACGGCAGTATCGGCCTGTGCTAGCCCAGGGGTTGTCGATTTGATACAAAGTGATTCTTTGTTGTCAGGAAACTCATCATCTGAAGACTCCTCCAAATCTTCAAATACTAGCTGTAAGCGGTCTGCAGTTGCCCCACATGTGCTCCAGTAGAGAAGAAGCTTTATACCAAGATTTGTCCAAGAAGCTTCAGGGACAGTGATAGTGTGCTCAGGTGATATTCTCTCTACTTGTTGGATGCCCCATGGGTCAGCAAGCCCTTTCGAGGGGTCGGGTAGAAATGGGACAGGATCTAGGCCTTTCCTAAGCAGCAAATGAAGACGCTGTTTCTGCCAAGGTATTAAACTTGGGTGTGATAGCGCCATATCATCGCCTAGTACCTGAAGACTTTCTTTCAATTGCTCTCCCGCCAAGCCCTCGGCTATAGAGGGCGGTTCGATATCGACGACTGTCGGGTCATCATCTAGCTCTATCGCCGACTCCAAACAAAATCGACTTATCCTACTGCTCTTTAGATATGCTGCTATTCTGGCAGTCTTCCGCCACAGTTCGGCATCTGAAGGGTCACGGTCTAGCGCAGCTGTGAAGTCAGCCAAACAAAACTTTGCCTGGCCAATTGTTGCTGGCAGATCGAAGAACTCTGCTTTTGAGAGTTGAGTGATTTTAGACTCATGGCGGATCTTATCTAGGTGAAACTGTCCGCGGTTCTTGTAAGCAAGATATAGTGCTTGCGGCAGACTCGTTCCAGTGCCGTCTGCGTCGACGACTGTGAGATCGAGAAATGACGGCTGATCGGGGCGTCGTTCGGCTCGTTCGTACTCGGTAGCGGCCTCGGGGTAGTTGAATATCTCGGATTTGAAGAGGTCACCGTAGGCAGTGGTGGCATCGGGGAAAGATCTCGGGCCTTGTGCGTGGAGTTTCAGGGCATACTGGAATAGCTTGAGGGCATCGTCAACCTATTAAGAGGTTTGTGTGTCAGCATATATGAGCGCATGGTGGGGTCGTAGTCAAAGCTGATATGCTTACATGAAGCTCACGGATGGCATCGAGTTCGTCCTCGACAGTTTCTTCTATCTCAACATTGATCGCTTGGAAGGGAGGCTAACGATAGTAGTATATATTAGTTTGGTATATTCATAGACTGTAATATATAGTATGGTACACACCATGACGAATTGATGGCAGTATTAGATATAGAAGCTATCTCATGTTTCTACTGGTATGGCAATAAATGGCTTGTGATCGTGACGTATGTATGTATCTTTGTATGTTATGGTTTGGATGGTATGCAACACATAAAATAAACACACATAGACTCGTGGAAGTAAAAGCAGGTGGACAAATATTGGAATATAAGATGTAGTTGGACAAAGATCATACAAAGTGAATCAATTATCAAGCCTAGAATATCGCGGATCTGAGCTAGGCTGTTCGAGAGCTTTACAAGCTTCACATAATTATTACCAGTCTCAGGCCTACAGTAACTTGACTTTTGCAAATGCGACGCGCCGCGTTAAATCCAATTCAATTTCAATGGCAAGGCAAAGTTGTCGGGTGAAATTCAAGTTAGTCAGAAGGATGCAAGGCTGTGGAAGCTCCATATTTAAGCGAGGCTGTAGCTCTGCTCCCCCATATTGGTTGCTGATATTTCAGCAGCAGTAGTAGCAGCAGCTATGATGTAGTTCTTTTAGTGTGCTAAATAGTGTGCTTACTGGGTATGCTAGTTACAGTGTATGCACTAATTCTAGCGTGTTGATTTGTAGTTTAGGCCAACTTGCTTAGCCACCAATCACCCCTGTCCAGCAGTCAAGTCTTGTGTGTTAGTACTGCTTGTTTGTCCTGTTTACTGCTATCAGTTACTGCTAGTAGCTTGTTGTTAGCTAGGCCCGCCTATCGTGGGGATTTCTCTAAAAAGGAATGGAGGCTTGGAATCTTGTTTACTGTACCAATTGAATTGCGGAAGCATTGCGCTCTCTCTGGTACATCAGTATTCCTTCTACTAGACCTTCTACTAGCTGTGCCAAAAGGTGGTCTCTCGATTTATTCACCCATCCAGCCTTTTCTGCGCATCGGATTTGGCAAGTGAAACCGCCAACACCAGCGCCCCTCGTCTTCAGCTTCAAAAGACCAGCTTATCCTTCTGTGACCAGCTAGCGCAGTCCTTACAGGCAATTCTCGCTAGCTGCCCTTGCTTGCCTTTCGTCTACCAATAGTCATCAGCAAAACTGCGTACTATACACTCAACCTGTCCTCACGACACGACATCGCTCGACATCGTTTTCCACAGCCTGGCACAGCTCACACTTTATCTTATAACAGTCGCAGCGTCAATTGGCTTCCAATTGATCCCGCTAGACGCTCGCGATGGTTGCGCCCGCGGTTCCGGAGTAAGAAAAGATGTCCCTCCACTTGTGCCTCCTCGTGTCCTTCCCTGTCTTGTCCTAGTCGAGGCACATGGGTGCTTGAAAGAACGATGCCATCGTACGTCCTGTATACAGCATACTAACCCAGTATACCACGACAGATTGACCGAAGAGGTTCTCCATGAATCGGTCGAGGCTCGAACCGAATCTCTGGTAGCTCTCCGAGAGCTTGGTCCTCCCGATCTCGTGCATCTAGTTCGCCAAGGTGTCCGTAATCCTGGCAAGCACATCGGTATCTATCACCATGTCACTGGTGTCGATGCTTCCTCTTCGGCTAGTCTTGCAGCGTACATCAACACCCTTACATACAAAGAAAGTGGTTCGCAGGGCCAGTCGCAAACCAAAATTGCCGAAGGTCTCCATTGGTAAGTTGAGCCTCACTTTGCCTCGTCCTCGCTATCTGCTATGTTAGTGCAGTCTGGCTTGTTTACTAATCATATCTTGTCTTCTGAATAGCTGCTACAATGCATTCTCTCGGGTGGATATGCGCGTCCACGTCGCGATTCCTGGTGGCGTCGAAAGCTATTG
The DNA here is from genome assembly GCA_001513805.1 of Davidsoniella virescens. Taxonomy (NCBI): domain Eukaryota; kingdom Fungi; phylum Ascomycota; class Sordariomycetes; order Microascales; family Ceratocystidaceae; genus Davidsoniella; species Davidsoniella virescens. The sequence continues at coordinate 28,257 of LJZU01000370.1, forward strand.
TGTGGACGAGAGAGGCGAGAAGCGCAAGACTACAGATGAAATGTGGCTTGAGGCATATCTCTGCAGCGTTCTTCGCGCCTATTTCTATGCCGATGACGGAACTGGTGAGGTAACACGCAAAATTATGGGAGTGCGCCGTTTCAACCCCGTCACCAACACAGAAACCGAGCATCGATTCTTGAATGCTGCCGAGCAACTTTTTTTCAGAGGTATGTCCCCATGTATTGTAAAAATGGCTCACGACCAACGTTAACTAAACAATCTCACCCGAGTAGGTTGGCAGCTGGGGTCGGACTCTGTGGTACAGGTTCCAAACATCGTCTCAAATCATCTAACAACCGGTCTTCTCAAATACTTTCATACCACGGGCCGTTACACGTCAGGAGTCAACCTATTCGAAAAATTACGCCAGCAAAATGTAGAGGTCGCGTCTTTGCTAGCCAAGGTACTGTTTATGGGTAACGATGAAGTCAAAGGTATTCGAGTCCTGCACCAAGCCTTGAAAGAAACCCCCATGGACTACGTCATGCTTGACACTCAGGCGGAGTTCTTACTGAAGAAGGCCCTTAAGTCAGAGACACCAGAGTTGAAGGCTGAGCGACTCCAAATGGCACTAGCGTGTGCCGATAGAAGTACTGTTGCTGCTCCAAGTGAGTTCGGAACATGGGCTCGCTTAGCTCAAATCTACGTCGCCATGGAAGACTGGGAACATGCCTTGGCCATCTTGAATTCATGCCCAATGTTCACATATCAAGACAAAGATGCACCCACTATGCCAGACCCGAAAGACGTATTCCTACCTGTGCTTTCCGACAGCAGGCTTGACGAGATTGACAACGAAAACGATCAGAGATTTGAGCAAATCGATCCAAGTCTACTGAATCTCCGGGCGGCAACTTACAAGGGTACATTCAAAGAGGCTTACAAGATTCTCACTGAGATGACATCTCAGATCGGATGGGATCAGCTGCTAAAAATTCGCAGTACTGTCTTCGTCATGGAGGACGAGTACCGCACCGAGAAACAGGAAACCACTGTGACTAGCCAACCAGAAACCAGAAACGCTAGTACCGATGGTCTTCGTGGCAGTGGCGAAGTCGATGTTGTAGTATCTGATGCCGAGTCAGGCATTGACGAGACTATCGAGCGTCTCGATGGCGAGCCGGTAGGGGAATCTTTCGACGAGAACGTCATCGACGTCAATGGCGAGGAAAACGGAAAGTCTAACGGCGTTGAAATGCCATCACTAGCTGTTAATGCGCCCAGTGAGGAAGTAGGTGTTTCCCAACTATATATATATACCCATTTTACCCAACTTGATGATTCTACGAAGACACAATACTAACCATCAACCTCTAATCCAGGCTAAAGCTTCAACGGAGCATCTGTCGAAACTCAACACAAAACGACTCTGTGAGCGGTGGCTGGACAGCTTGTTTATGGTTTTGTATGAGGATCTACGAGTTTATACCATATGGCGCACTCAGATGGCACAGTATCGTGCACAGTCTATGCAGTACCGCAAGTCAGCTGAGGAGTGGGAGATTCTTGGGGCCCTTGCCGAACGTCTACAGCACACTGATGAAGCAGTCGAAGCATTCCGTGCTTGTCTGTCTATCCGTTTCTCGCCCAAGGCTCTCAGTGGAATTTCCCGCGCATTCGAGCGCACCAAGAGCACCCGGGAAACGGTTGGTGCATTGATCCGGCTAATCACGTGGCAATACCGCTGGTACTCTGACTTTTCTCCTGAGCTTCTCCGCACGGTCCGTGTGCTTATTGAAGAGGAGGGCGCTCTGAAGGTTCGCAGTATCATCCAAGCAACAAACTTGCCACAACATGTTCTCGACCTCACCCATCAATATGCGGCGTTGTGTGCGACGTTCCGGAGTAGCGGCACAGATGGTTAGATTAGCAGCAGTAGAAATCTCATGATCTGCTTCACCTCGGCATGATCAGGTGGGCGTTTGTAATATCGAAATCATTATCTTTCATGTACTGTACAATAACAGTTTTAACAAAGCCAAATGGAAGGGTGGGGG
>LJZU01000371.1:0-21966 GCA_001513805.1 Davidsoniella virescens
CCCCCCCCCCCCCCCCCCCTCTCCTCGATCTCCTAGATATTTGAGCAAAAAAAAAAGGTCAAACTCAGACAAAATCGGTTTTCTTCTTTCTTTATCCCCTTACCATTTCATCTCGAATGTGTTGCCCAAGTTCAAATGTAGAGGCCAGAAGAAGGCTATTCTTCTTTATGCACAAATTCCCTCCATTTGCATTTCATCCCATTACAGGCAGCTTTTAGGACAATTGCCCCAACTAGGCCCGTTCTTTTCTTACACTGGCTAACTCCGCTTTCATTCCCTTTCCCTTTCCAGAAACAGATTTGTTCAATTGGCAACGCAACTGCAACTGCAACTGCAATTGCAACTTGCGACTTGCGACTTGTTGCAACTACTACAGAAGACAGAACAGAGAACAGCAATTGCGGCGCTTGCTGCTGGCCGCTGGCTGCGTTCGCTGGCTGGATCAATTACCTTAACTGCGCTCGTTCACACCAATAGCGAATTGTTGTAGAGTTCATGCGTGAACCGTTCCGTTAGCCAGCCAGCTATTCACACCATTTATTTGCAAATATTTATTTACATTTATCTACGCCTAGTTTATTGAGTCACGCACTACTCTAGCAAAGGCAGTACTTGGGTGTATATTGATACATTATTTATCATTTTTATATCCTACATTTTATGTGATTTTTGGGGAGCTTTACAACTATACTTATATAGGCAGACAACAAGACCCCAGATCCAGTCTAGTCGCTTCTAGTTCTTCTCACCTGCCCTTCTTCCTCTTCGCACGACCCAACCTACATTTACAAACCGATTCATATGACCGATAGGCTTTCCTTCCCTTCTATTTACTCTTACTCATTTTATCTTTCTTTTAAGCCGCCGACTTCAACTGATAACCTTCTCACTTGCCATTCAATCCTTTAATTCTCTTTCTTTCTCTTTGCCTCTTTATTTTATCTTATCTCGTCGTTTAACCGACCTATCTTCAAAAACATACTGCCTATCTAGAAATACCTTCTATCGAGCGTTCATTGTGCCATTTGGCGGTCCTGCTTTTGGCGCCGCGATAGCCTCAATCTCATCTTTCCCTGAAACCTAAGCCGAGATTGGCTATCATTTCCATCTATCGTCTTGTCCTTTGATTTCGCATCCATCTTCTCAAATCAGCCATAACTGAAATCCAATCCCTCACCTCTTCCAGGACAGATCCGTGAATAAGAGGCGAGATTTCGTTCTCCAGCCTTTCACAATCACGAACCGCCCTAGTGTGAGATTTCTATTGGAATTACTTCTAGCCATCTTCTGTCACATTTCAACACCTCTACATATTTAAATTCCAGGTTCTCACCCGCGGCTCGACCCTCCTCGGTATCATCTATACTCTTGTCATATTTACCACTCATAGTTGCCTATATCGACCCAATCGTGCTCATTAATAGCCATCTCTTATCCATTACCATTGTACCAGCACATATTTAATCCTTCGTTCTCTTTCTCTATTGCCCTCAAATCTACTTATCGGTTCTTGCTTTTGCTCCTCAAGTTCTCAACAACTTGTAATGTTCATGGACACCCAAACCGCTCGCCAGTCTCTTGTATCTAAGATGGCCGCCTCCGAAGCCCTGATGCCTATCTATGGCAATATCTCACAGAATATCTCGCAAACCCGTGAGCATCCTGCGAGCAAGACTCCCACTCTATCATCGCTTGTTTCGCCCCCAGTCACTCATTGTCAGATGGCCACCTCGGCCAACACTACTTGCTCAAGCCCTCCACCGCCGATCTCTCGCAGCTACGCTTCCAATGGCGAATCGTCCAACCCATTCATGTCACCGGCCTCTATGGTAATGGACGCCACTATTGACGAGCTATCTGAGAATGTTCATCTACCTTTGTTCACATCTACCTCTGTCTCTACATACTCAAACTCAAGCTGCCGACCGCCTGGTGTCAGTGAGTCTCTCAAGGGCATCAGCGATGATATCCACGCCTGTCTAGACCGCGTCATCTACAGCTCACAGGCTGCAGTGTTGGGTCATGGCAAGCCCCAATTCATCGGTGGTAATTTCAACAATATCTACATGCAAGATAGATCCCGCTATGCCCAGGTCTGTAACACCGATCGCCAGCATTACTATCATGCCCGTGGTGCCTATCTACGAGACCAGCTCCCTAGATCGGAGCCTGTACGACGGAATGGCTCGGGCTTCCAGGCCGGAACATCCTATATCTCGGGTTCGACGTCCAACACTCGATCAGGAACTTCTTCTACTGGTGTGGTCCATGGCCGTATCAAGAAGTCAACCGATCGGGCTTCAGCTTCTCCTGCTATCGGAACTCGATCGACCGCTCGAGTCAGCCCGTTGCCCCCTATGATGTCTCCCTCCACTGCTACGCTTTCTGCTACCGACATAGCCGCCAACTCAGCTGCCTATGCAGTCGCTCTTGTAGCTGCTGCTGAACATGTTCCTACCCACGAGAACACCGTCAACGAAGCTACCTCGCCTAGAGGCCGTCGTACTATTACTTCGGGAGCTACTCGTGGAGTTGCCGGGTCGGGTGTTTTCCCCGTCGAGAACTTTCCACGCGAGTCTGGACGCCGCGGCACTGTTGCTAGTCGCGAGGATAAGAACTTCGAGAATCTACCTGACATCTGCCCACCCATCAGCACTCTTGATAACTCGAAGCGTGATGCTCTCAAGACCGACTGGAAGGGCAACCCAATTGTCTTGGACCAAGATCCGCATCTTCATCTTCTTCATCCCAAGGAACGTCTTCTAGCCTCGACTCTCCGTCTAGATTGTGCCACCTACCTTACTAGCAAGCGGCGCCTTTTCCTATCACGCCTGGATTGCCTTGAAAAGGGAAAGGTGTTCCGTAAGACAGATGCCCAGACCGCTTGTCACATCGATGTGAACAAGGCATCGCGCCTTTACGTCGCTTATCAAGAAGTCGGCTGGCTGGAAAATCGCTGGGTTGAAAACCTTCAAGGAAAAGTCGATTTGTCACCGATTCAGAAGTCGTCTTAAAATTTCGGCATTGGTTCATCTTTCTGATATCGATGGTCCACTACCATGGCCATCGCCTCCTTCTCAAAGCTTTTTATAAAGCCCTTTTTCCTTTCTTCTCATTTCGTTCTTTTTATCTCGCACAGGTTTATCTTTCCTTTTTTTCTTTTTTTTTTTTTGCAAGTCTCAGACTTCACATATCGTTTTTCGTCAGCCCTTTCCAGTTATATGTCACGATCATATCCAAATCGTATACCCCAACTATCCTTATGGTTACCAACAGCACACACATCTGCTCTCATTATGATCGAGCGTTATTTACCCAGCTTTTGTTTTGATTTTTTCTGATCTTACGCTATTGTCGATCTTTTGATCTCTTTGGTAGTTTTTTTTTCTTTTCACCCAGATTTTATTTCCTTTCTATAATGTACGGTCAATAGTTGTCACACACCTTACCGCAAGTTGTCACGGCTTATTCTTGTCTTTTTCATGTTATTATCTCTTGTCTTTTCTTGTTTGCGGTTATCATTTCCTTCGGCATTTACCCTCGCACAGCTCTTACTCACAGAATTTACTGTTCCAATTTTTTTCGGTTCCAGTCCCTATCAATATCTACCACCAGCCCAGTCTATTTGATCATCATCATGTATCTCTTGCTCTTGTTTTGATTTTGCTCGATACTCTTTCTATTTTCCAGTCTCAATTTACAGCTTTTACATGTCCTAAATACTAGTAATTAGTTCTTTCCCATTTTGATCTATGAGCTTTACCAGCCTATTCTAAATCTTTGGTATTCTTACCAGCACTATATCGTGACTAGAACTATTATATTGAAGCAAAGCGTAATGAAATTCCGCCCCATCTATTTTATTATAAACAAATACCAGAAGCTTTTAGTTAATCAACTCGGATATAGAAGTGGAGACCAACAATGTATTCTTTTCCATTCCATCAATATAAAAATATAAATCCAAAAAGCTTTTTTGACTACTTAACTGGAAGACTATTGGTACAATCTTTATACGGATGCGTAGTTACTAATATTGCCCAGAAAGTCTTGAACTAACGTGTATTGTGGAGTCGACCCACTACACGGGCCGGACCGCAGGATGGCCCCGCTTTGCCGGAACGGGTATTGTATCTTTTTGTTTAAATTACAGAGAGGGTAATTTCTTCAACTAGTAGACATATTCGCTCCAACAGTGAAATATATAATGTTATGTTACAGACAAAATCCTATTCAAAAATGATAAGCTCGGTAAAATAAGTTTGTTGGTACATCGTATATACATAATACAAGCCTGTCTACTTTTCTTCTGATTCCTGTCTCCAACTATCCATCACTTCGGAGTAGTTTACCGGTTTCCCATAGCTTGGACGGCGGACATCCACTTCTTTTCGTCGTTTCTATATTCCATATGGTTAGTTTTTGAATCTGGTATGATATCTATGTCATGGCGCAATCAAGCTTTGGCCTGTATAATTAGCAGACTTACTGGTTGAATTGGAGAAGTTTGCTGAGCACTGGCACCAGCTGTGCTCTATGTTTGACATCTTTCTGTTCCAGAAATTGCAACATGATAGTCTTGATGTACATGGTGTCGGCAGCACCACTAGTATTCGAAGTGCTATTAGATGTCGTCGAGTCCAATGATGTTCTGCTGTTCGATGAGCCGAGGCGGAGTTGGGCTGCTTTGAGATCACGAAGGGTACGATCGTAGCGTTGTTTAGCCTCATCCAGCATCTTGCGCAGGTCCGTTCCTTGAGATTCGGCATCCCGGAGCTGCTTCTCGGAAGCTTCCAAAGCTGTTCGGAGATTAGATAATGCAACACGCATTTCATCCAACTCTTTGGTGGCGCCTGTCTCGATGCTTTCTAGCTCGTCCCGGCGTTGGCGCCAGTCGTTCTCGTGTGATTTTAGCTCTTCCTTCTCGGAATTCAAACGCTTGATATCTCGCTCGAGATCACGTAGTTTCTGTCGCAACTCCTCAATCTCTCGCGTTTTGCGTCGTGCAAGAGCGCTCGATTCACCTTCCAAACGATCTCGTTCTTCCTGGGCAGCCTCCAGACGAGCTCTGATCTCACGAACTTTGTTATCAGCTCTCTCGTCCACATCTGCAAGCATTCTACGCATCGTTTCTCCTTCCCTAGTACGTTCACTCAACAAGCGCTGTACTTCAACCAGTTCTTCAGCGACAGACTCGGCTTGTGACTGGGCCTCACGAAGCTGGACGCGAAGTTCTCCAGTCTCATCGCGCATTCCGCTGACCAAGGACTGCATGTTGGCACACTGTTGTCCCTTGAGATCAGCCTCGTTCTTGAGCTGAGACTTTTCGCGTTCAAGCTTCTCGACTTGGTCTTCAAGATCTTGAACTTTGGGATGCAGTCTTTGTAGCTCTTCCTGGACCTTGTGAAGTTCGCGTGTAGCCTTCTCTTCGCGAGCAGAGATTTCGATCTTTTCGGCTTGGACGCGGCGCATATCACGAGCCGCTGTACGTTGAGCATCTTCGTAACGTAGTCGGGTCTTCTCCTCGTTAGCGACCTTTTCACGTAAGGTCTTGATCTCAGCCTCTCGGTCGGCACTAATGCGTTGAGTGCGGCTAAGTTCTGATCGTAGTTCCTTTTCACGCTTCTCCAGATCACGTAGGTCGTTGGTCTTGGTGGTCAGTCGCTCTCGCGCGACTTTCAGGGCGGCTGAATCTTCGCGCAAACTCTTCATTTCAGGCTGGGCACGTTGCAGGACCTCCTTCAACTCGGTCAAATCGCGGAAACGATTTTGAGCTAGAGACTCCGCAGCAGAGAGATCCGACTTCAATGTCTGAGTCTTTGATTTGAACTCGTCGTATTCTTTCTTGAGCCCATCTAGTTCTTGTTGAATAACCCTGCCTGAAGATGCTTCCTCTTGGAGAGTCTTTATTTGCGCTTGGAGCTTCGCCTTGTCTTGCTCAAGAGTCTTGACCTTAGCTTTAGACGTGACATGTTCTTGGCCTATGTCAAGAAGCTCATCTCGGAGGATTTCAATTTCCTCGTGCAGAGCTTCTGTGTCCTTTCGCTGTTGAATAAGCCTCTGGATCTGGTTCTCTTTACTGGCGACATCAGCCTCGAGGCGAGCAATTTCAGCTTCAAGACCAGGAATTGAAGACTGGACGGCAGGAGATACAGGACGAGAGCTAGCAGGAGAAGCACCTTCTGCTTGCGGAGGAGCAAGATTTGTGTTGTTTGCAGCACCACCTTTCTTCTTCTTCTTGTTTTTCTTCTTACCACCTCCAGGCTGTGTGGTAGCTGGAGAAGGCTCGGTAACTAGAGGTTCCGAAGGTTCACCCACAGGTGTTGCTTCTTGCTCTGCCGTATACTCAGCCAACTTGATCGAAAGCTCGGCAATTCGCGCCTGGTCCACCTTTTTGGCTAGCTCTAAATCGTTGATAGTGGCCTTCAACTCCGTGATTGTCTCCTGTAAGGTAGAGGATGCAACTGTGGCCTTGACAAGATCTTTCTTTGCACTCCTTAAGGAAGTAGCAGACAACTCGACTTGTGTCTCCAGGTCAAGCTTTTCGGACTCATGCTCGGCCTTCAAAGCCGACTTTGCTTCGACTGCTGACTCAAGGCTAGCAGCGGTTTCCGATAGTTTGGCAGTCAACTCCGATAGCCGCCCATCTTTTGTCTTGAGCTCCGATGTTAGGGATTGAACTTCCGCTGATAGCCGGGCTACTTCAGTTGCATGAGATTCATGCGTACTTTGAAGTTCCTCTTCGGTAGCATTCACCTGGTTTTTCAATGATTCGACTTCAGTTTCTAGGTGAGTGATCTGTTCCTTGTAACGCAAAGATTCTTCTGTTGACTCGGCAGGTTCTTCTGTCGGTACCGTGACTTCAACATCAAAAGAAAAGAAATCAGACGAATTTCGACGTTCACCATCAGTATCAGCCTTATCACTAGGGCCCTTAGGACTGTTAGATGTTTCCTTTGCAACCTCCGACTCTTTCTTGAGCTTCGCTACTTCCTCGGATTGTGCAGTATTAGTCTTCTTGAGGTCGGTATTTTCGGTAGTAATACGTTTTAGTTCATCCATCAGCATATCACTTTTCATTTGAACCTGGTTCAAGTACTCGGCAAAAGCTTCGGGGTCGCGAATCGATGTCAAGGGTGTGTTTTCTTTAAGAACGCGTTCAAATGGCTCAATGGAGGTAGCACGGCCATGTGCAATGCGGTATGAACGGAGCAGTTCTATGTTATAGTATTAGCTTAGCGGATTCGAGTTAATGAGCAGCTCAGTCTGCATTAAGCCATTCGTACATACCGGTATATGCGCCCTCTATCTTTTCAAATTTTCGTAGCTTAGATCTGACCTCGATCGGAAGCTCAGAGTACGAGATGGAGTCTGGACGCGGTGACAGAACTCTCTCTATTGAGACACGCTCATCTTTCTGCTTCGTGTCATCATCTTTGCTGGTCGCTGTAGAAACCGAGCCTTGAGTGGTCTGCTCTGAAGACACAGGAACTTGAGAGCCGGAGGCTGACTGTTCAGTGCTGTCGTCCATTGCGAATGCGGTCTCAAACACGGACGGGTCTGGATTGGGCAATTGGTCGATGTTGGTGTAGTCTTCGGTCACTTTTTTGCGGGCTCTTCGAGACGGCGAGGCACTATTCTCTGGATTGGTAGATGTTGAGCGACGAGGTTGGCCTGAGGTCGATGATGTAGAGGCCTGGTCGGAGAGCGCTTTCATGCGGGCTTGTTCTTCAGCAATTGTGCGATCAATTGCTCCTTTAAGTCGCTGTGTATCGTCGCTTTAGTTAGCTCGGGGACATTACACTTTGCAGACGCTTGAACTATAGGCATCAACTTGGCGCAAGCTTCCAAATCTCGATCTTGGGCTCACGTACCTGGAACATGATGATGACGCTAGCAACCCAAGGCTACGGTGCCCAGAGCTATAGATTAAGTATGTGATAGATGCTCTCTAGAATAAGCTATAACTTAATGGAATGAAGGCAATGGCCCAATTGGCATTTGGAGTAGGTGCCCTTTTCTGGTATGGGACTACGGTTCGTTTTGGGGTGATGTTGTCGCAAAGTCGATATGGCAGGCCAGTTGTGCTGATGGTGAACAAATTAGGTCCTACCACACAACTTTCATGTGCTGATGGTCAGTATTTAGGCACCAACAAACAGGGAGGTCTAATTGAAGCTATAGGTCTATTGATTACTGACTAGTCGCTAACTGCTGTGTAAGCAAAGACTACTTTCTATAATTCAAAGGTCGAGTATCAAATATGCACATAGACAACGCAATCGTTAAAATAGATCTTCAGTCATCAGACGATATTAATTGCTGTCAGTCTACATACTACTAATTACTTAGCATTAGTTGCATACAACGCATTTTTGGAGGATCCGCGCGTTCATTGAAGTCATGCACGAGCTTCCATTCCTTTCATGAATTTCTACTGTACACTCACTAGTTCATGGCTTTTTCTTGTATCACATTTTCAGTGTACAACGAACTTTAACCGTGATAAATCTGTAAGAAGGCAGAAGAACAAATAGTATCTTCTCTGCTTCAAGCAACCCTTGAAAGCCACAAAGTTTCACAAGTTAGGTGAGCTAATTTATGATTGAATCCATTACTAAGGACCTGTGTATATGTAATGTAGCTACCAAGCGCTCCCGGCTAAATAATGGCTACTTATGACGTCCCAAACTCACTTTCATATTTTTAATAACAAAAGGGTTATAGGGTTACAATAGTGTCGTCACAAGCGAATCCCAGCTTTCTCGAATGTTTACATATATGTTGTCAAAACTGCAGCAAGGGTTGTAATAGCTAATCTTGTATTCTCTTTCATTCAAACTAGGCACAGCGCGCTGATAGTTTGGCTAGCAACATCTAGCTATTTGTATCACCATCGTCATTGCTAGCTTCCACGTCTCTTTTTTCTTTATTAGGCCTGTTGATGATACTTTAAACAAGAATTTCAACCATCACACACATCCACGCCTAATCAACCCACACACCACCCTTGATCATGGTGTCATTTTGGCCATGGAAAGTAAGTTGTTTACTTGCCGTCATCTTCTAATTAGGCTGTGCTATGTATCAGCACGAATCCATAGTCACATAACCTATATAATACCCATTTCTTCTATAGACATCTAGCAACTATCCTGACTAACATATCGTATTATTTAATCTATTAGGACAATGCCTCGTCTACGGCTAATTTCGAAAAGACTTTGTCCACACTCTCTGGGAAGATCACCGCTGCCCAAGTACAACTCGATTCAACCCGTGCTCGATCTCGTAGAGTGAGGGTCTTACTTGTCTTATATCTTACATTCGCCTATCTTGTCTATGTCATCGTAGCTTTCCTTGTTGTTGGCTCCCAGAAGATGGGCACAATCGAGTGGACTGGCGTTGCAGGTGCACCCGTATTGTAAGTTATCAGTCCTGAGACGACTAGAATCTTAACCCTCCAATCCAGTGTTCATACTAAACCTTATATTTCCTATCAGAATATACATACTACGACAGATTGCAGCATCTTTTTACGATTTTCGTATCGACTCTATAGAGTCTCGGCTCAAGGAGTTCCAGACAGAACGCGAGAAGACCATCCAAAAACTCAAGGACGCCACAAAATATGATAGTACTCTTGAACTGTTGGAAAAGTATGGAGGCTCTCCAAATTCCAAGGAGGCCTCAAAAGCAGGCAAAGATAATTCAAAGGATAGCTCCAAGCAAAAAGGTGCACCTGGAGCTCAAAACCAACCCGCGAAAGGCCGTACTACTTTACCTCCGCCCCCTACTGCCAATATCAACCGCGCCGGGTCTCCCTCAAACCATGCCCTATCTCAAGGCCCGCCTCACCCCCCACAGGCTTCCTTTGAACCCACCGAGGAGTTTGCGCCCAACGCATTCAGCAATAATGCACTACGTCCTGAATCAACTTTCATGAGACACCAAAGAATGGAATCGTCGGTGTCTGTGGTACCCGAGTCACACTGGTATGATCGAATCCTAGATCTCCTTCTCGGAGAAGATGAAAAGGATCCCAAAAACCGGATTGTCTTGATATGTCAAAAATGTCGTGTTGTCAATGGTCAAGCCCCCCCTGGTATCAAAACCATGGTCGAAATCGGCACTTGGAAGTGCATGTCATGTGGCGCAAGCAACGGCGAAGTTGATGAAGGGTCAAAAATCATCGATGACGTTCGCAAAGCACAGACACAGACTTCTGTTAAGGAAAATGAAAAGAGTGACAGTGATTCCTAGTTATATAAAACTGTAATGTAGTTTGAGGCTGGTTTCTATGGCTTAGTTTGCTTATTGAACATTTGCCGTACTACAGCAATGTATATCTATGGACGTTGACATGTATGCCCGGAATATAGATATGTAATTGCATTATCATCAAAATATAGGAGAAATTGTATACACTTTGGTGTTTAGCTGCGGATCATTTCTTTAATAACATGCACTTCATAAGATCGGGTTGTAAATGTATTCAATCATCATCAAAATGATATCATAGCTGTACTTTATATTCATGTTTATTATTTGACCAAGACGCATTGATGTAATGGGATGTGATAGCTCGTGAGATGTGCAGCAAGCAGACAAGATAGAAAGAACTAGAGAAGGAATACAAAGCGAATGCTAGCTGGGCATTATTATAATTAAGAAATAAGTAAACCGCACCCTAATGATATAATAAAGAAGATTAGAAAAGAATAAATAATGACCACTTGTCTCCCAGTTTTTTAAAAGATCCGCCATTAGATGTAACACCAGTCATTTAAGTACATATATAGCTCAATGCATCTGTAGTCAAGTATGTGCGCATAGCGATTGATTTGCATGTTTCAGCTCTCATATACGCTCTGTTTACTCGGGCTTCTTGCCGATCATGAGGTACATAGGGGTGAACAGGTGCTCGCGGGCACCGGCAACAAGGCAGTCGGCAGCGACGGCAAGAGAGTCAGCAGTCTTCATAGTTCCAGGAGGAGCGATTCTCAAGATCTCCATAAGACCAGACAGCTTGTGCATGAACGTACGACCCCACTTAGTCATGCGAACAATTGTGAATACATCACCAAGGGTCTGAATATATCTCAGCTCACCAGACAGAGGCCAGTACCAAGGGTAAGGGTCATCGCGATCAGCCAGATCCTCGTGAAGCAAGAGCTCAAAGCCAGCAGCCTTCATGGCAGCAATTCCCTCGGAGATCTTGCACATGTTAGAGATACCATCGCCAAGCTCGATACCCAATCTGATCTCGCGGTGGTGGATGTTGTCGTTATCGTAGTCATCAGTCATAAGCCATTCATAAACACCGAAGACGCCACCAGGCTTCAAGACATGGTAAATCTGGCTGTAGATGCCCTCTAGACTGGGGGCGTGGCAAGTAGCCTCGATAGCATAGACAGCGTCAAAGCTGTTTTCGGGAAATGACATTTGCTACAAAGACATGTTAGATTTGTTTGTAATATGCGAAGATTATAAAATGATCCATAGAAATACACACCATGAAGTCACCCTTGACGAATTCCAGTTGGTTGGACAGGCCCTCCTTCTGAGCGTAATATGTAGCGCGCTCGATCTGGTAGTCGTTGTTGTTCAATCCAGTCACGTGGCAGCCAGTGAACTTGGCAATCTCACGGGCAGGTCCACCGACACCGCAGCCAACATCAAGAACCTTCATGCCCTCCTTGATGCCAATGGAGTGAGCAAGGTAGTGTTCATGGCGAGCAATGGCCTGTCTGAAGGGCTCGCCATATGCGAAGCGGCAGAAGTGGAATGATTGGCCCCACCCGTACTCGTAAAGATCGGTAGCCAGGTTGTAGTAGTGTCTAGTGAGAGTAGCATACTCAGCGGTACGTTCCTATATTAAATATAAAATAATAAGTTAGCAAATGTGTACTCCTTTTTTATGAAGTACTAGATCAACAATATCGAGGGGCAAATGGAAGGGTCTTACAGCACGAGTCTCGGCGGTCTCATCCTTGGCAGCCTTGTTATCCCAATGCTTGAAGTATTCATCAACTGCAAGTTTCTTAGCAGCGTGGTCCTTCTTCAGCATAGCAGCGATACCACCAGAAGCCTGGGAACTACCACCATGCATAGCCTTGTTGAAGGCAGCATCACGAACGTGGTCTTCACGCTCGAGGGCAGAAGTAGTAGCAGACATGATATCGAGGTAGGATAGTCTTATTGTTGAAAAGACACAAGGGAAGATGTGCGAGAAGAGATGTGGCACGAGCAGGGCACGAGATAGAATTGAAGATCGGGTTGGTGGTAGATAGAGGTGATCAAAAAAGGAATTGTGGTGGACAATGTGTCTATATAAATAATTTTAAAGGCAGGAACAAGTTAGCGCGTGGTAACTACAAATGTACCAGAACCATAAATTTGTAGAAAATTGTAACTAAAGACCTGTCCAACTCAGATGTCCACTAAAAAGAATTCGCTAGTATTCTTTTGGCCGCCTAGAAACTAACATAAGGCCAATACCCCTGATTTCTCCTTTTTGAGCTACAACTTCAGCCTGTGTGTACATTGCAACTTAAGAGAACAGATAGGTTAGATACATAGGTATCAACAATAACAATGCATGTATTTGTATAGTTCCTACAGGGGTGCAGATTCCCATACAAGGCCTGCTCTCCCCATATTTGTAGTAATATGTACATGTAGTATACTTCTTGACATGTGAATATATCTACGCCAAATTAAAAACATACATAGTAAGGTGGAATTCACAGCTACTACAATTTCTCCATGATTGCTACATGTACATGTGTACCTCATTGAGGGCAAAGTTAAATATCATGAATAAAAATCACAGCATCTTATTCGTACTCGGATGCTAACACAAAGATAAAAGGAAATTCTTAAATATCAGACTAAAACAAGAGTAAGAGGAACAAGAATTATAATATCGCATCCTGTTACCCGTCCTTGGCGGCAATACATCATGATTGATTTAAAAGAGTCGTTCTTGATACCATGTCAACGACCCTAATACAAGTTGTCGTAGACAATAACCACTTTTTGATCACGAGTACGAACACGGTTGCTTATATAATCCGTTTTCGTATTCGCGTTTAAATATCGGGTAAATGCGTCATGCTCGTACTAAGAAACCACCAAGACTGAGCGTCGCTTCATCAGTAATCCATAGTCAATCCCTTAGGTACGGTTCTTAACTTATCTTTTATAGAATTTTCTACGTAAGCGAATATGGCCGAAGCTGTTTACAGAAGTCTTTGGCGTGCAACACGCATTGCCTTTGCCGGTAAATAACATTCACTAGTGATATATATCCAGGTTTCAATAACAGTATCGACTAATACTCCTCTAGGTGATATCAACACACTTACAGCAGCCCGTCATCAAATTCGCCAGGGCTTTCAAGAGAAAGCATCTCTATCTCCTTCAGATCCTACCGCTCTCAAGGCTATTGAATTAGCAAAGGGTGTTGCCCAAATATTAAAACACAACGTTGTCCAAGGAGAAAATAGTGGCAACGATCTCTATCGTACGTATTTAGATATACTTCCCGCACGATTCGTAACTGTCCTTCCTTATGTAACTTTATCTGACCAAAAGATCAAGGTCTCAATATTCATGATGATATTGAAAGAGGCGACAATGATAGTGTTAAGAACCCCAAATCAAGTTTTGGAAGTAAGTCAGGTGGTGGTGGCTGTGGATGTAGCTGATAGCCGTACAGTATGCCCTTATGAGCATTAGCTATTCTATAAAATTTGGATTAGGCAGCATTAGTTGTAAGATTAGAAAGAGTTGGTCTATAGTTTGTACCATATTTCATGAAAAGTTGAATAATATGTTGTATACCTTTATCAAGTCCACCGATAATCACACGCCGAACTCGTTGTGAGATATCGACTTTGATCAAAGTACTACTGCATAGGGTTAACTACAGGGTTAGCGCACATCAGGCGGTGAAGCGCGGCGCAAAATCACCATTCAGATTTATGTTCGCATTTCGCATCACGAGCCCATCAATTGATTTTAAAAAACTACATCCATTGAAACCTACTATCTCTCCACCAACTTCATCGGCAATCAATTCCATAAACCTGAATATTTTCTCTCCTAATTGTGCTAAAACCTTAGGTTGAGAATCGACACGCATAAATATCGAATACCGATCTCGACCTGTCCTAAAAGTTACGCGACCACCGATCTTTTAGAGGTCGCAACTGGACCTAGGAGCAAATATGCCTCCCCAGATCAAACAAGACCTGAACCGATCAGGTTGGGAGACTACAGATTTCCCTTCCGTCTGCGAAAACTGCCTCCCAGATAACCCATACGTCAAAATGCTCAAGGAGGATTACGGAGCCGAATGCAAGCTCTGCACACGACCATTCACTATATTTTCGTGGAGCGCCGATCGAGCTCAAGGCCGCAAGAAGCGTACCAACATATGCCTTACATGCGCGCGCCTCAAGAATTGCTGTCAATGCTGTATGCTTGATCTTTCCTTTGGTTTGCCCATCGTTGTTCGTGACGCAGCCTTGAAAATGGTGGCACCAGGCCCGTCTTCAGACATCAACCGCGAATATTTTGCACAGAATAACGAGCGTGCTATAGAAGAAGGCCAGGCTGGAATTGAGGGGTACAATAATACAGATGAAAAAGCCCGAGAGCTCCTGCGAAAGCTTGCAAACAGTAAACCCTACCACAAATCTGGTCGGAGTATTGGTCATGACACAACATCCGCCGGCTCCAGTTCGCGACATGGAAACCCGGCGATAGGTTCCGGAGTTGGTGGCCCAGGTCCCGTGCGGACTAGAGATTCTCGGGCTGCTACTGCATCTGGTGCAGGCCGCAAAGGCGGAAAGAACGCTTTATCTTTACCTCCTCCTGGGCCTGCTGATTGGTTACCGCCCACTGACAGAAACATAATGTCATTATTCGTCACAGGAATCGAAGATGATTTACTAGAGTTCAAGATTCGCGAATTCTTTAAGACGTTTGGGAAAATCAAGAGTTTAGTCTGTTCGCACATGACACATTGTGCTTTTATTAACTACGAAACACGGGAGGCTGCCGAAGCAGCTGCAGCATCTTGCAAAGGTAAGACTGTCATTGCTGGATGTCCACTAAGAGTGAGATGGGGTGTTCCCAAGGCGGTGGGAGTTATGGATAAAGAAAAGAGGTCAGAAATGCTGCGAGATGGCCGCCGGACAGTATCAAAGCCACCCAAAGCATCGTCGGGTGCTAATGGTAGTGTCTCCCACTCAACAGGCCCTGATAGTTCGAGGTCATTAGCTGTAGCGCCTCCTCCGGGAGCTGACCAACCTCAGTATGCAGCATTGAATGGTGACTAGGCCTCAAGTTGTTGTGAACTGATCGTGTAGTCTATAGTCGGCTATATAAATTTGGGTTTTGGTTAGAGAAGGTATTTAGACAAGAGCACTATAAGACGCATACAATAACAATGCCATTGAGTTAGGTCTTTACAACACTTTACATTGATTCGAATTTATTATAGTGAATATGCCCATGTGAGTGATACCGTATGTATGCACATATTAACATAGATGTATGAGCTCTATCTGCATAGTTAGCCACATACAAATTGTCTGTTTTCTAGGATACATACACCCTAACTATATAGTGGGGAACCATCCTGTCTAATAGCTAAAAAAAAATTCTCCACCTAAACAAGGCCGGGTAAAAATCAAGATATCGCGGGGCAATATTTCTTCCCTTCTTTTGTAACTGGATACTATCGACTATTCAGAATATAAAACTTCAAAATGGCGTCTGTTACTGTTGTTGGTCACTCTGTCCTGCCTCTTCCCGAGGGCTGGTCTGCCGAAAAGGACTTCAAGACTGTTGGCAAGCTGTCTGCCGGCACTCTTCGCACTATTGAGCCCGTTGGCCCTCACTTCCTAGCTCACGCCCGCCGTGCCCGCCACAAGCGTACCTTCTCCGAGGACGATCGTATCCAGGCCCAGGAGAAGGCGAAGAATGTTGAAGACGAAGACAACAGCGATATCAGTGAGGACGAGGATCCCATGATGCTGCAGCGTGAGGCCAAGGACTGGAAGGTAAGTGACACCTAAGATCTCATGTATGGGGTTCAAGACTTTGACTAATATGCCTCATCTGGTATTATAGGCCCAGGACCACTACCAAGTTCTTGGTATCTCGAAGTACCGCTGGCGTGCGACTGAAGAGCAGATCAAGCGTGCTCACCGCAAGAAGGTTCTGCGTCACCACCCCGACAAGAAGGCTGCCGCTGGCCGCCACGAGGACGACAACTTCTTCAAGTGCATCCAGAAGGCTACCGAAGTTCTTTTGGATCCTACCAAGCGCCGCCAGTTCGACTCCGTTGACGAGGCCGCCGACGTCGAGCCCCCAACTAAGAAGCAGCTGCAGAAGGGTAACTTCTACAAGCTATGGAGCAACGTCTTCAAGGCCGAGGGCCGCTTCTCCAAGACCCAGCCCGTCCCCGAGTTCGGTGACGAGAACTCCACAAAGGACGAGGTCGATGCCTTCTACAACTTCTTCTACAACTTTGACAGCTGGAGATCCTTTGAATACCTCGATGAGGATGTGCCTGATGACACGGAGAACCGTGACCAGAAGCGTCACACCGAGCGCAAGAACACCAATGCCCGCAAGAAGAGAAAGGCTGAGGACAACGCCCGTCTTCGCAAGCTCCTAGACGACTGCTCTGCTGCTGATGAGCGCATCAAGCTGTTCCGCCAGCAAGCCAACGCTGCCAAGAACAAGAAGCGTCTCGACAAGGAAGCTGCCGAGAAGCGTGCTAAGGAGGAAGCTCAAGCTGCCAAGGAGGCTGCCGAGAAGGCCGCTAAGGAGGCCGAAGAAGCCGCCAAGCTGTCTCGGGAAGCCAATAAGAAGACCAAGGAGGCTGCCAAGAACGCTGTCAAGAAGAACAAGCGTGTCCTCAAGGGCTCCGTCAAGGAAGCCAACTACTTTGCAGAGGGCGAGCCTAGCGCCGCTACTATTGATGGTGTCCTCGGTGATGTTGATCTTGTCCAAGGCAAGTTAGAGCCTGAGGGCATTGCTGATCTGGCTGCTAAGCTGGCTAACCTCAAGGTTTCCAGCGAGATCAAGTCTGTTTGGCAAGAACAGGTTGCTGCTCTTGTTACTTCTGGTAAGATCAAGGAGGGCGAGGTTAAGTCTTTTGTTTAAGTATATACAAAAAACTATCATAGTGCCAATAGATAAAAGTATAGTTCTCCGTCTTATGAATGACCTTCGACCCCTGATTTTGCAAATTGAATGTTCTTTATTGAATTATATGTACTCAAATCAGTACTGATGTAGGCAAGTCAAGTATTGACTCTTGACATGCTAATAAAGCTGTTGCTATTGCATAACCACTGTATTCTGAGAAGGACTAATAAGCCTGATATCTGCAATGGCTCGAATGAGACTTTTGATAGCAATAACCCCAACTAACTGTAAAGTGAGCGAGAAATATCTAAACAAACAGAGGAAAAGACTCAAGCTAGAACCAACGACTGCAGTAAGTCATACTGACATGTAAAGATGACGTCGATAGATGAGTTTACTTAATCGTTTGCATGACTAACTAGTTACGGGTAATATGAGATCTTTTCCTCTCTTGAATTGGCTTTCGTTCGATATTTATGAATACATTTTCAAGCCTTTCCTCCCCATTAATCTTCATCATCTATAATAGTACGAATGTAAATCACATGCTACTCTGAAATACATCGCAGCTAACATATCTGTAGGATGATGTCTTGCTCCATGGACTGACTTGGCCGACGCTGTAGTACTAATAACTCTAGTTTCTTGACTTTTCCTAAAGTTGGAAAGAAAGGAATTCAGCATGTAGCTTCTTGGGAGCGCTATGCCTTGAAGGACTACACCAAGAGACAGAGAACTTAGCAATAGGTTTTAAAACGGATGAAAAGGATAAAAGCAAAGACTTCATCCTATAAACAATACACGTCCATGTACAGAAAAACCCAAGATCATAGAAGGCGATTCTAGAACTTCTAGCAAGCACAAGGCGAACATGGTCCTAGCAAGTCAGTCATGTATGGAAGCCTTTGCATGACGGACCTTTAGAAGACGGTGTTCGTACACTTAACTCAAAATGCAAGGAGATCCAAGTGTATGGGGAGTAATTTCGAGGAGGTATACGCATAAAGGAAGTATGTCGATCTGTCTCATATCTCTGGTACTGGTCTCTTGATAATTTGATGAATTTGATAGGATATACTCAAGGGTAGATAAATACGGCAGACATAAACACGTGCAGCGAATGAAAAAAGATATATCTATAACACATCACTGATAGAGTGTATATAGACACACATGATGTTATGGACTAACAATCTGAAAACACCAACCCAAAGATGTTTGTTGAGTTGGACCATAGGCCCTTTACACTTAGGAAGCAGAGATTCCAGACTGTGTCATGTAGAGGGAGCCAACCACATTTCTATTTACTTTCCTTCTTCTTTCTTTGGCGGACAGACCATATTGAGACAGCTATCATAGGATATCGACATTTATCGCGTCTATTTTGATAGGAGTATCAGATGATCGGAGACAAGACAATACAAGGTCATACTCTCAAAATACCACGATAGTCTAGGCCCTGACTTGAACATAAAATATATATCCATTCTGAGAACCTGATATAGGGAAATAAAATTCAAGGGTTACTTGAACAAGTTGGGGGTCGGCAATAGTAACTATAGACATCCAGAGGATTTACATATCACCAAGAATTGCAAAGAAGAGAACATAGATACACACATTTTGGTGATTCACCACGGAAACAATTAGCGATAAAAGATATGATTAGCTACCACGAGGACATATTAGTAGGTACGTAGCTCCTAAAAGTTGACAAATTGAAAAATCACCACGAAGAAGAAAGGAAAATAAGTAATTACGGAGAAAAAGATGCTCTTGTACATATAAAATAGGCTTAGACTATATACAAGTTGGCTATGGCGGAGCTCACACATGGTCCTTATCTTGTCTCAACAAGAAGGCAATATCTTGCATATTCATGACTCATTGTTCCCTTTTCAATAGTTATATCTTATTCAACCTCTACTAACCATATATATCTAATACTGCAAATCTCGTTCCCGTCGTAGTTTATCATGAGCCTTAGTGTATCGAAATAATCAAAACGGCCGTCTTGTTAGAGAGCATTGAGGTATAGTGAATACCGTCAGCTATAACAACTTGAGATACACACAATCTTCTACTTTATACATGTAAGTTTGATTGGTTACATAAACTTAGTTTAGTTTATGTCATTTTGCTATCATATGCAGCTAATTCTATTCTTGTTTCACTACATTAAACTCCAGCCTTCTGTCATAAAGCGGTAGGATGGCTGTATCAATAGCAAAGATATGTAAGTGGAACGGAGACTGTTCGTAGCAAACCTTAAATTCAGTTGATATACATAGTATAGACATTTAGTTGCGAGCAAACACTTTTTATGTAGATCTGGCTTTTAAAAAAAACTAGTTGATAGTTATAAAAGTTATGTGGCACTCTGAAATGTGAGAAACGACTGGAACTTTATTACTCAAAACAAGTAGTACATGGAAAACTCACTTCTCAACAATTTTTCATTGCAAGCACCATTAACAGTGCTGATACCACGGAGAGTGTGAGTGATGTTTACGCTGATATCAAACTGTGAGAAATCATTTCGAACGATGCTCCAGGTCACGTCGTCTAGAAACAATAATGGATAATTGTAGTCAAGCGTAAGTAAAAGAGTGTTCTGTGGTGGATAAGTAATGGCCTGTGTTGAAATGCGAAACGAAGCTTGTAGTTAAATCAGTAATGGTTATCGATGATGATGTCGTAAGCCATCTTAGTTCTATAGGATTATAGGAACAAACTAAGTTATTTATGATAGAATGAACGTATATACAAGAGCTGTCGTCAATGTTTATCGTCAAGACTTAGTCAGTCACTGACAACTGGTCTTTGGTAGACGTACTCTAATATACTGCGGTTATCACTTCTCAACCTTCCGTTCTGCTTGAATTTTTTTTTCTTTTCCTTCTCTAAACCTGTAACTTGTTTTCTATTCTCATTTCTCCTTCACTCTAGTTTCATAGTTCTCAATCAATCCCTCGGTCCAAGTGTGCACCTGCTTTTGCTATGGAGTCTTGTCCTCTCTCGTTTTGTCAAGAGTCCTGTTACCTTGTTCATATTATAAGCTTTTTTTCACCCTAACGCTTTGCTAAAGGGAGTTTAACTGTATAGCATAATTCATGGACTTATGGGTAGTGGAAAGTTGTGAGAGGTCTTTGAGTTTCTGGGCTCTGGTGAACAGGGCATTATCTCATCTGATACAAGGCCTCTCTGAAGATATATGCGAACTGCTACGAACAGAGCGGAGCCGTAGGTTGCCTATGGGAACAAAGAAAGAACGAGGAACGGCAAAAACTGGATTATAACAAGCTAGAACGGAGACTGGACTGAAGGTAGGATAACCAGTTGTAAGCATGGAATACCCCAAAACATTTCACAAAGTTACACAAGATTCTGTTGGGTCTTGCACTTGAGTTTCTAACCTCGATCCGTTTAGCTTCCTGTCGTTCGTGGCAGGTAAGGGGAAGACAAGTAAGTACATATTTGTGACTTTTTGGTGACACAGTATGTGTAACAGGCCGAGGCCCATTCGGGTTTGGATAAGTGCTCCCTAGCCTTCCAATCATACATAAATGGACAGGTTTCTGCGCTTTAGTTGGATAGCTTAGTCATTCTTCTGTCTACAAGTATTGCTTTCAATCGATAGGATGATTGCGCACCCACGTCACGACTGGGCACAACCAGATATAACTCGAGGTAACACTTTGTCACAGCTATGAAGAGCAAAGGTAAAAGGAACGTGAAATCATAAGGAAAAGGACTCAACATTAAAATGAGAGATATCATCAGTTACTACCTGTAGAGTCACGCTCTTTAGCTAAGATCTCTACATCATTACTAAAACAGACCTTAAACCTTTTCTGTTCACCTACGTCTGATTTGCGATAAGTCTAGTTCACGTAGCCATCGGGTAGAAGAGAGAGGTGGATCAAGGCCTTATTCCAACTTCATATCATTTGAGGTATATAGACAACAGATATAAGAACGATTAGTATCATATTCTTTTTATATATATATATATATATATTTAATTCATTAATCTTATGGAGCTATAGAGCTATGAAGATGTAAAGGAAACAAAACAATAGAACAAATAAAGCAAGTAAAACAACAGATAATAACAGAAAAACCATCAAAGAAAATGAACAAAACATAAAACCACAAAGAAAAACATAAGCAGATCAACACCACAACTCTTCACCAAGAAATGCGAATGGCTAACCTTCACTGGTAACCCTATTGTTGGTC
Organism: Davidsoniella virescens; assembly: GCA_001513805.1. Classification (NCBI taxonomy): domain Eukaryota; kingdom Fungi; phylum Ascomycota; class Sordariomycetes; order Microascales; family Ceratocystidaceae; genus Davidsoniella; species Davidsoniella virescens. Next base: position 21,415 of record LJZU01000371.1, read on the forward strand.
ACTTCCTTCTCCACCACCTGACTTCTCTCGTCAACTCGTCCCTAGTCTCTTCTACCTATGCCTGTTTTTTTGAGAAATACCAGTAGGGCTTGCTGGTGCTTCACCTTACTGAATAAGTCCTCTATATGATCTCACCATTACACGCCTCTTTCAATTCTTGTCTTTGCTCAAGCCACATATCACAGTCCAGCACCAAGTGCCGAACAGTTTCAATGTCCAGCTGACAATGTCGACACATGCTACTCGATACTTTGCCTATGGTCTTAAGGTACGGCAGGTAAGCGCCCTTCCCCGTTAGAAGTTGATAGTAGGCTGTGGTCTCAGCCTCTTCTCGCCCTCAATCGGTTTCAGATCACTTACTCCTGTCTTCCCAAGAGACCGATTCCCAAGTTTGTCGATATCACGGTGAACAAGTGTGTCCGAGTGTTGTCTCCCCTAGTTCGTGTCACCCAGATGGTGAAGATATTCTCTTTGATTTTCTTTTTGATATACCCTGCTGTGGCAATGGAGGTGCATACTCTTTTTTCAAGAGCCTCCTTAGCAAGCTTATCC
>LJZU01000372.1:0-12772 GCA_001513805.1 Davidsoniella virescens
CCGCTGCCGTATCAACAGTAGTACTAAGTTTCCATATACGTCTGCTATGTTTGGCCAAATGATCACTATAATAGGTACCTACATAGTTATACGATGTTGGAGTTTTTAGTAGTCATTTACAGTGCGTAGAGTGGTTGCAAAGATGCCGCTCAGGGGCATCTTAGGCCATGACTGCCAGCCAATTGATCAACCACTCCAACAAAAACAATTTATGGACTGGCCACGGCTAAACTACCGGTTTTCGATGCAATCTGATAGAATATTGTATTGATCTTTATATGGTCAATGTCCATCAATGTATAGGTACATCCAAGTGTCGTGTAGCATCTCATTGAAGCTTGGGATTGCGATATTGGTCATGCACTGTATTTACAAAGATATGAATGAACTTTTGTTGCGCAACCCTAAGCATCCGATATTTACCCAAAACTTTGACTGTAAAAAAAAATTTGTACTATTCAATTTTATGAAGGTGGAAATAGAGCTCTAATAGCTATGTAGCACTTCGGTATCCTAAGATACATGGTATGTTTTGCTTACTTTTGAGTCAAATCTAGTAATATGTATGACTATTGCTGGCTTTCGTACTCATTGGTTATCCAGGAACTCGGTGAAAATTAAAAATTCTCTGAATAGTTACCTCTTACTATCATTACTAATTATTTTAAGCCATATGTTTTGATTACCAAAGGATAAAATTTGACTTCGTCGTATGTAGATCTCTATCTGTTGAATCTTATAGACATTTATAAAAATCCTGCCATGCTTCTTCTGTCTCTCAGAAAATCGACTTGTAAAGGCTATAACTAAGAGCAACACAGGCATTGTCTATCATTAGCACTTGATGAGAGCGCGCATACGTATAGACATGGTGCTATCTTATACAATAATGAATGTTTGAGGTCATAAAGTGAGCCTTTCTATCACGACCATAAGCATTTCTTAATCATGAACGTCTTGTGGCCAAGCCACCAAAAATTTCGAAATGGTTTGAAATATGAAAACGTATGAGTGGTTATTATATTATTATAGTTTGTAGTGAACACTTCGTCCGTCTCAATCTTAAACACCAAGGCTAGCCTAGCCTGGCCTTATGTGCTCTTACCTGGTGATCATCGCATGTTTTCAACCATGGCGTGGTTATACCCCAGTCAAACGACCGCCCGGGCCAATGGGTACAGCAAAAAAAATCAGCAGGATATGACCACAAATCAGTTCATGAAGTCATAGTTTGCTCATGTAGAACTCGCGGGACTCTAAGAACCATCGTGAGAAACGAGTCTCCTATATATAATTGCCCGCCATATTTCAGCTGTGTCTTCAACTTCCGGAATTTGGTTAACACTAGACTACCATTTCTTTACGTCTCATAATTGCTATAATACGTGTAGCCAACTACACAGCCTATCGTTACTCAAGACCCTTGTCTGCGATTGCCGAATATCTTCACGAACCCACTACACCTAACGAAACCGATACTACTATACAAGATGGCATCTAAGCTCCCCGTAAAGCATATTGATCGTCGGGAACTATACACCAATCTCGATGCCCGCATGTCCTATGTCCATAGTTTCATTGACTGGAATACTAGTAAGTTATTACAACTGACACTCACTAGCATGGTGTTACTGACTTATGTCTTCAAGGTGATATTGAAGCCTTGATGGCCGGCTCCAAATACATCAAAGCTTTGATTCCGGCAGTAGTTAATATCGTGTACAAGAAGCTACTGTCCTACGATATCACAGCCAGAGCTTTCACTACTCGCAGCACAAGTTTCGAGGGGCCATTAGATGAAGACCTCGCTGAAGACAGTCCACAGATCCTACATCGCAAGATGTTCCTGAGAGCGTACCTCCAAAAACTATGCTCTGATCCATCCCAGGCAGAGTTCTGGCAATATCTCGACAAGGTTGCGTAAGTTTTACCCACATCACAGTCATCTAGGAACTCCGCTGTTACTGACAATCTATTTACCTTGACATATAGTATGATGCATGTCGGACTCGGTCGGGCACATCCTCTCCATATCGAATATATCCATCTAGGCGTGGCTCTTGCTTTTATTAGTGATATCATGACGGAAGCCATCTTGTCACATCCTCGTCTACACCTTCAACGAAAGATCGCACTAGTAAAAGCTCTAGGCAAGGTTATATGGATACAGAACGATCTATTTGCCAAGTGGCAGGTCCGCGATGGCGAAGAGTTCCGCGACAACAAGGAAGACATTATTGTTGAAAAGGAGGGCTATTTGAATGGTAAGAAAGTTATCAGCGAGAACTTGGAAGAGGCGGATCCAACAGATAGTGCCTCGCCTACAGTAAACGCGTCGTCATGTCCGTTTAGTGGTGTTAGGGTCTCGGATCTGCCACGTCCTGTGGAGCCGAAGATGCCAACCGTATAAGTTTTTTATATACCATGCCAAGTTAGTGTAACACGCGGTATTTCAACATCATCATCGAATTCAAAAGTCAAGTGGTAAAAGCAAGGGCGCAGCGTAGGGTATATGTGTAGGGTTTACCTCCTTGGAAACTCTCAACTATCTGTCACAATGCTAGGACACAATGGATGCTATGGAGCTCTATAATTTAAGTCGTTGTCCTGGCATATAGAATGAATGGCTGAACAAGTGGTCCAACCCTAACGCTTTTAACAACGTCACAGCATTGAAACATAGCATAATGATTGTGATCTGATTCTGAACGGTTCGTAAACTAAAGCATTAGATAAGCCTTAGCAAAAGTGACGATGGAGGCTCTGCGCAAAGTCCACCTTAAAAATTGGGGCACATAAGTGGATTACAGCATCTACAAATCCTAGTTTGAGTAGCTTGATCAGGCACTAACCCCGCGGCTTAGCTGCATCAAATGCGGGACCTTTATGACAAATGGCCTTGGTTACGCTATAGTGTGTAGAGGAATTGCCTGAGACGCGAAACTTTTGAGGAGTAAGGCAGGCACGTTCACAGAGAGGTGGGGTTCTTGCAAGCCGTGCCGCCCGATATAGCAATTTCCAGTGACTGTTCTGAAGACAAGCTCGATTCCAAATTCGCAAGTGAAGCTCAAAACTTTCTCTACCCTTTTCCCCTCCCTCGATAACTTCAAAACTTCATCTATCAATTATTGATCGTGCTTAGTGTTCTTGCTTTTTAGTATCGAGAATCTAGGCGCCTACTGCTACATTTAGTAAGTGATACTGACCTGCAGCTTCAACTACACCATATTCAATATAAACAAAGCCTGGCATGCCCGTGTTGATATCACCACATTCATTATCACTTGCCACTTTGTGACACTGCCCTCTGCTAGCTTTCTTTGAGCTTTTAGAAGACTTTGAGATGTCCCAGACTCATTAGTCTTCCTGGCGCTCTTGACTACTGCTTTCACTACTTTCTGCAGGCCTAGCCGCCAGTATGCCTAAAGCCGGCCGAATAGGCGCACCGAGTCCAGGCTAGGATATCTTCCTTCTCACCTCACGGACCCCCCGCGCTCCATTTGGATAAAGCTCAAGCCGTATAGAGCATAGATAATTGCATAGACTACTGTGTGTCGCCTAGCTACAGATACAGGTCTGGCCATTTTCTACATACGATGGGCTCCCTGGTGGTGCTCTTCGGCCCGTCCCAATAGCATTACATTACCCTCCTCCGTGCTAACCAGCCCCTCTTCTTCTATGGCTTCGTTATGGAGCTTCTACAATTTATTCACCTATAAATATTGTAAACACACATGTTGTATAACGATCACCGGCTAATCTTCTTATCCTGCTTTTCTTTTTTTTTTTCTTCTGTATAGTATTCTCATATCATATCATATCAATATATCCATCACAATGGCCCCCGCAAACACTCTGCCCGCCTGGAGCGATCTCCAAGCTCACCGCGACACTGTTGGCAACTCTTTCGTCCTCAAGGAGGCCTTTTCCGCCGATGCCCAGCGCTTTTCCAAGCTGAGCACCTTTTTCAAGAGCGATGCCACCAACGACATTCTGTTCGACTTCAGCAAGAACCTCGTCACTGAGGAGACCATTGATCTACTTGTCAAGCTCGCCGAGCAGGCTGGCCTGGAGAAGAAGCGTGATGCCATGTTTGCTGGTGACAAGATCAACTTCACAGAGCAGCGTGCTGTCTACCACGCTGCTCTGCGCAACGTGGGCGGTCTCGATATGAAGGTCGACGGCGTCGATGTCATGAACGTTCCCGGTGGCGTCAACGAGGTTCTGGAGCACATGAAGGTCTTCTCCGAGCAGGTGCGCAGCGGTGAATGGAAGGGTTACACTGGCAAGAAGCTGACCAACATTGTCAACATCGGTATCGGCGGTTCTGATCTGTAAGTGGCACTACAATCTTCAAAACTATTGCATCCGTGAAAGAATGCTTACTAATCTGGACTCTATAGCGGTCCCGTCATGGTCACCGAAGCCCTGAAGCACTACTCCGCTCGCGACATGACTGTTCACTTCGTTTCCAACATTGATGGTACTCACATGGCCGAGGCCCTGGCCCTTTCAAACCCCGAGACCACTCTGTTCCTGGTCGCCTCTAAGACTTTTACCACTGCCGAGACTACTACCAACGCTAACACCGCTAAGAAGTGGTTCCTCGAGAAGACCGGTGGCAAGGGCGAAATTGCCAAGCACTTCGTTGCTCTGTCTACCAACGAGGCTGAGGTTACTAAGTTTGGTATCGACGCCAAGAACATGTTCGGCTTCGAGAGCTGGGTCGGCGGCCGTTACTCTGTCTGGAGTGCCATCGGCCTGAGCGTTGCTTTGTACATTGGTTACGAAAACTTCCACAAGTTCCTAGCGGGTGCTCACGCCATGGACAACCACTTCCGCACCACTCCCCTTAAGGACAACATTCCCGTTCTGGGTGGTCTTCTTAGCGTGTGGTACTCCAACTTCTACCAGGCGCAGACCCATCTAGTTGCTCCGTAAGTTCATCACCATCTACGAATCACGAATATACCCAATCTCTAACCTATATATCGTGAATAGCTTCGACCAGTACCTGCACCGCTTCCCTGCTTACCTGCAGCAACTATCCATGGAGTCTAATGGCAAGACGGTTACCTCGAACGGCTCTCTGGCCAAGTACACTACTGGTAAGTTTATAATTGGCGACGATACAGGAGTAGTATAGCACGATACTAACTGATAATCAGGCCCCATCTTGTTTGGCGAGCCTTGCACCAACGCTCAGCACTCTTTCTTCCAGCTGGTTCACCAGGGCACCAAGCTGATACCCACCGATTTCATTCTGGCTGCCAAGTCACACAACCCCATCTCGGATAACCTGCACCAGAAGATGCTGGCCTCCAACTATCTTGCCCAGGCTGAGGCTCTGATGGTTGGCAAGACCGCTGAACAGGTTAGAGCTGAGGGCTGCCCCGAGGAACTAGTCAACCACAAGGTCTTCCAGGGTAACCGCCCTACCACCAGCATTCTAGTTGGTGGTACTATTGGCCCTGCCGAGCTAGGTGCTCTCATTGTGTACTACGAGCACTTAACCTTCACCGAGGGTGCTGTCTGGGACATCAACTCGTTCGACCAGTGGGGTGTCGAGCTTGGTAAGGTTCTGGCCAAGAAGATTCTCCAGGAGCTGGATGCGCCCGGCAACGGCTCTGGCCACGATGCCTCTACCGGCAGCCTGATTGCTACCTTCAAGGAATACTCCCAATAAACACCCAGTACTCAATAGGTCACGATGAACTACGTTTCTGGGCATAGATGCTTCACTGTACTACGGTTTGGTGTACCTTTTCACTACCTTTACTTTTTCTAGATAAATATCTTTATATTTCTTGGGGAATATAACGAAACTAGCTACCTAAATGTACCGAAGTACAAAGGCGGCAAATAAATAATAAAATAAGACTAATTAAAATAAAATTAAAAAACGTTGGAAAGAAATCGACTATGTCACTATCACATCTACATTTGCTTACAGGCATAATACGTCATGATCTCCAAAGTCATCAAGTAGCAATTTCCAATTGAGTCATGCAGCAGCAGCACTACTTGCAGTATCGGCGTTCATGAGCTATACATGTCTATATCGAGCATGAAAGACCCATGAGACCGACAGATAATCTGGTGAGTAATGACTAACATGTTGGAAAACCCCCTTTTGCTAAAGTGACAAGTCGTCATGGCTGAGATGTAGGATAGAATAGAAGTGGTCTGATATCAACTAATTGGAAGGAAATGCTGGCAGCCAGCAACAACTAGCCTCGCATTTCTGATATCCGACTCACATGTCACCAAGACTAACAATATATCCATCCCTCCTTATCAAGTCATATTGTTTGTCTCTTTGACGCCTGATATTGAAGAAGGGTTCTGTGAAGAATTGAGGCTGTGAGTAGTATGTAAGTGGAGAGCTTGTTATTTTTTTCTTCAAGTTCTGTGGTGTTTGGTCTGGCCACATGTTGGAACTGCCTCGGCACCCATTAGGCTCTACTGATACTGTTGATATATGGGCAGTTTAAAGATGTCTATGACAAATAGAAAGAAGCCAGGCTGCTATTTTCTATATTTGATCTCATCCAAAACCATGATTTCTTGCTTTGCGGCCTATAAAGACGGAGGGTTAGCCAGTGTCGTCAGCACATGTCATACCCGTAAGTCGCCTATAGGTCAAAAGGAAAATGAAGTAAAGCATGTGTTCCGGGCTCCATTTACAAAGGTCAAGGTAAGATAGCCGCTACTACTGTAAAGATGAAAAGGTTCTAAAGAGACGAATGCAACCGTTTACCTCATTACTTGTTTAACTTCACAAAGGGTCTTTCTTTCTTTTTCGTTAACACACCACCAGAAACGATAAGTGACCGATTGGTATGTCTTTGCCACCCAGTAATGTTACCTGCATCATCATAATAGTCATATAATTAGTGGGTAAAAAAGTAAGAGAGATGGAAGAAGGGATCATGGCGGAAGAGACTTTCTCCCTGCTTTCCCGTTGACTCGGAGCAAACCATACAGATACACATGTAGATAGAGTAATAAATTGAATAGGCGAGTCGCTACTCGGTTTAAATACAACGTGGCCGAAGAACCAGGTGCCTCAAACTTGGTCCAGGCTATCAGTACTATTATGTAACTGTTCTCTTCTCGATGTATACGACGTACAGCTAGCTCTCCGAACACTAGGAAACCTGCGAAAACAAGGCAAACATGATAGGATGTGCCAAGAACACTATTCTATCGAAAATAATAACCCTTCTCTCGTTACGATTATATGTACATATATACGACTATTTCTACTCTTCGGTATGTACATAAGTTGGAGAAGGTGGTATGGCCGACCTTGGGCATTGTTCAATCTAGGGCAAGCGCTTTCGGGAACTATTCGGCCGTGAAAGAAAAGAAACCCTGTGAACAACCAACTAATTACATATAGTTATAAGTCTATTATTCGTCTGGACCTCCAAATTTTTCTTGTTCCGGCGGGAATCGAGGCCCAGCAACTACTACGGATAAAATGGTCGGAGGTGACATGCGAAAACACACGTTCAGCGGAAGGGCGTGAAGAGAGGAGAATAAGATAAATTATGAAAGAGTAAGGGCTACACATGTATCTGTATTTGGTCAGAAAAAACCGGCACGTCACAGCATCCTATGATGGTCATGCAACACTACAATGTTGGCCTGCTGGTCATCTTGACAGACAGGTTGAGTGTTATGAGATAGGCTATTCATGACCTCTAAACAATGAAGGGAAAAGATATAAGGTAAATGCAAGGCAGGAAGAGAGAGGAAAAGGAAGGGGTGGTGATCAGGACGGTACATAGGTTTAGTTCATTGGCTCATAAAGGCGTCATTATCCTACAAGAGGTATCGTTCACAAGCGAACCAACACATCACTCAGTGTATACATACAGATATCCATACATGGGATCATAGAGTAGCTTTAGATAGAACTAGCAAGAAATATAGCTTAGAAAAGGAAGAGAAGGAATGGGAAACACAAAGGGCAGAATGTTGAATATAAGTGTGTAGTCTTTGTACATACTTCTATCACTAGCTCGAAGAGCCGATTAAAAGATTTATTTAGGAACTATGCAAGGCGGATACATATGTCTATGTGAGTCAAATATTCAGCCAAGGGAGTTTTCTTACGTGCTTATGCAGTGTCTATTTTATCCATTGCCATGATGTTTTGGTGTGCTACTTATTACTAATGAGTACTCATGTACATACATCGAGATACACACATGTATATATATACACGGATAAAGTGACAGCCATTGTAACATATACGGAAATATGTAAATTGTAACATACTGTCGTTGTAGTGTACATGTGTGTACGTACATTACATTATTTATACTTGCATATTTGTGTATGCAGGGTATCCGGATTAGGGTACAGTGACATGTTACCTCTATTTCGACACAGCCTCTCTTTTCTCGACTTCCTCCGAGAACATTACATATCATACCAATAGCGGTGTAAGTATAGCATACGATATCTAATGCGTTTGTTTTGTATGTACGCATTCCTTTTGTATTCGAATATGGCTGCCTATCTTTGCTAAGTATTTCAAATCCATGTTTGTGTTTCTAACAGTGCTTTAACGATACTAAAACCCCGTCGTTTTTTTGTTTTTTGTTTCTATCTTCTTGGTTTGATGTAATCTCAAGCTCATATCTGAAAATGGTAAAGCCTGTAGAGTAAGACATTAGGACCGAACGAATTGTGATTAAGCTATGATCAAGAGAGGTTTGACCGGCCTCTTTTACTTATCTTTTATTCTTTCTTTTTTGTATTATTATTCCTTGTTGAATGGCTTCTAGAAGTTGCCAAAACGGCACAATGACGGGGCTAATTCAAGAAAAAAGATGCATTGATCAAGGAGGAGGCACACGCAAGTTCGAGTCTCAGCTTGCTCTAATCTCGATGCTAGCATTAGAGAGATTTTAGATAATTGGCCGAGTTATTCCTAAGAGCAGCTCCACATGTCTATGCAGATAAGTAAATAGATACAGATACATACCAAGAAAAAGAAAAGAAAATTATATTTCGAATATGTACTGCAGATAGTGTTTTGACCAGTATGGCAGCATGTATTTCCCCGGATTAGTCCAGTAGGTTGCATAGAGGATTATACCGATGCAACTTTACAGCATCAGGCACTCAGCGGCCATATATGTGACTAGTACAGATAGATATCTGTATACAACTAGTCAGTAGTATGCATTTGCATTCTCGGACTGCGGATGGTTCTTTTACTTCGGCTATGGCGGATGCAGCATCCGAGGATTCTGTCAAAACCCTGAAAGATGGACTCAACTTCATACGCTAACAGAACTATACTTTGTTATGAAGGGGTGTTTTTGTGATATCAATTACGGGGGTTCTCGGAATAACTCGATGGAAGGGACTCATAGTGATGATTGATAACGAGAATCTCACTTGGTGATAGGGACCATCCATCCACAAGGCGAATTTTAGTAATAAACAGGCGGCGACCTTCTCGGTCCAATGGGCAAAGCGGCCGGGTTTCTTAGCTGACTAACTAAGCCGCTATTCTTCTTCTTCTTCTTCTTCTTCTTCTTCTTCTTCTTCATCGGTTCTCATAGCCAGAAAGTAACTCTCAGATCTAGGGCTTTGACTTTGTCGGCCCTATGTCAAAGTCAAATGTGTTAGAGTTCAGCAGATGTAACTTCAAGTAACCAGACCAGGGCTCTCTAGCTATTGATTCTTCTACGGCACAATTGTTGCAAAAGATATAACTATAGTTGTAGGTAGCTTTAGCACACTCTGTAACACGCTCGTGTTTTTATCGTAAGGATATGAACATCTCAAGCTTGCCTAATTGTCCTAGCTCTTGTTTTGTTTTGGTCAGGCCTGCTTCGCCTCGCTTCCCTTCTGCCAAAAGACCTAAGAGTACAAGTCTCTAGTAGTTCTATTGTACTTGACATATATCCTTTCACTAAACATAGACTAGAGCTACATATCTGTATAGACTAGCATCTATCGTGAAACTTCGTGCCGCTCTTTTCTCTTGTCTCCCCTCATCTCCTCTCCCTCTTCGCCAATGAAGTCGAAGGTCATGACGCATGCCAAGCCTGTAGTTTATTGGCTGGGTCGGAACTTTCAAGTACATGTACATGTAGCAAGGTCGACTACAGCCGCATGAATATGCACACGCATCTCTCCTTTGGGACCATCGTCGGGGATACTTAGAGAGCCACGGATGCAACTATGCTTGTCTAGATTGCATGTCCATACATACTGTGTATGAAGGACATTGGTTGTATGCGTAGTCCGAGTATATGTATATAACATATTGCGATATATCGTCAGACCTAGAAGTGTAGGGTCGAGCTCTCAACATCATCGTGCCAGCACATACATTCTATTTGCTCATGCATCATACATACACATACATGTACATATATATCTGTATGTAGTAATGTATCCCCGCAGTCCACCAAGTAACAAGGACAGCTGATATCTGCCGTTGGATCACGACGTTCCCCTTTGAGCCAATATGGAACTGCAGGAAGAGAAGACACCAAGCATTCCTGGCCACGACTTATTGACCTTTGCTGTCCTTCTTGCTCGTTCTGATAGCTAAAGCTCGCTTCGCTATTACCGGCATTTCTTGTCTTAATACTCGTAGATTGAGTGCATTTGCCAGAGTGCGGGGAAGACGAGGTCCTGTCGTTCTATTGCAATCTTTCTTCGAGATAAACTCATTCCTTCTCTCGTACCATTCTTCCATCAACTGCTTTCTGAGACGGCTGCTTCTGAATCGGACCATGCCTATTTAAAAGCCCGGTCGCTACGATGCCGTCCATTTTCGTCTTCAATATTTCGTCTCGCTTCGCTCTGAGGCCCGTCCAGCGATAAGATAACACCCGGTTAGTCAGGAGGCCCCATTTATTGTGTGTCTGTTGCGTTGATATGAACTTAACTATAATACGGTCATAGTTGGACCGTGTGGATCTTTACAATCGTAATAGTGGGTCATCGTGCAGGAATAAATGGATCCCCCAAGTGACAGTATACTTCTGGTGTTTTGGCCCTTCAGCTCCGCTTTTCTCTGCGCGATGCAATGCAGGTCTTTGACCAGACTTTCATTGTCCATTTTGACCAATTAGAGCAAGGAGACCCTTGCATTATCATGCTTCAAACCCTTGTCGACGGGCTCAAGGTCCAAGATGTAGCTTATCGCGGCAAAATACCTGAGAAGCATCCTGGGAACTTTCGAGAACTATCGACGCAAGTATCGTGAAGCTATCTGATGCTATGATGCTTTTTTCTTTTTCTTTCCATTGTGTTATTCTTCTTAGCTCGCTTGGCCACTGTGCGCCTCGTCGAAGCCCGGTCGTTCCTATTGCCATCCTTTACCCCAATAATGGTCTTATTCTATCCTGTACAGATGTTATCGTATGTCCTGTACATATTTGGATATCTTCTTCATCGTAGCTTCTGTCTGCATATTCTGAGGCGTACCACATCATACTTGACACGTTGCGATGTGCGGTTTGTTGTCGGTTCCTCTTGAAGCTCAGGCTGACTTTTGATCGATTAACCTCACGATAGTTGTTCTACCACCTTGTGTCTACTGTCTTATCTGATACAAAAATATTTCACCATTTGCTCGCTCATTAGTGAGTAAGTAGTTGTTATCTGGATGTCTCATGTCAATGACTCTAAGGGACTATGCTCTAAAACGGAAACCCTAGCCTCTCTGACGTCAGCCCCCTGGTATTCTTACTATTATTACTAGCTCTCTTATCGCTACCTCGTTTGCTAACTCGCTCATCATTCATTGATTCAAACCTTGCCGCAATTAGAAAATACGATTGCATCAAAATTCAAAACATTACTGTTTTTTGGCCAAAGAGTCTTTCTCCTGAAAAGTCTTTTACCATCCGACAGGATCAAAACTGAGCAATAAATAGAGTACAAGACAAGGGAAAGATATATGTGTATGTTTAGATTTAGTACCATGTTTTTCGACGTTTCGGAGAAATTTTTGCTGGTGATTGCTTCCACGGCATATTCTTGATTATCCGCTTCACTTCAAGTCCAAATTAGCACCTAGGCACACTAGTCAGAAACCGCCTGGAAAGCCTCGATATAAGTGAGTTCCCTACGCCCGCAAACTGTAGTAGTGCGTATTTCCACACTAATTCACACAGTATGATGTGCACATCTTTCTTCTCAAGGCCAATTATCGTGACTACTATGTTAGGGTGTATGTACGTATACTCCTCTGTAGTTGTATAAGTCTCATTCTAGGCCTCCTCCCTCCACAATACCACCCTGGACACAAATGATCGTGATCATGACGGAGAAATATCATAAGCAGCCAGTCTACCAGGTTTGCTATTCCAACTGTGACCAGCTGGGCCCCACTCACTTACAGACTCTTTAGTTATCGTGATTCTTCTGGATTCTAGTCATGTTTTGTGACAGTGACGTACAAAGGGAAAGGAACACGATCCAGATATGAACAACAGCCCCTCCCTTTCATATCGTGAAAAGTGGAGTTGACGGCATCGATCATCATGCGGGTGTGTCGGGTCGGGTCGGGGTACCTGATGAGCCTGTGAAAGTGAAAGTGAGTGAGATGCTGTAATACTACAAGTTCTACCTGGTCTATTTCAGAAACGGAGAAGGGATAGAGGGGGGAAGGGGTAACCCTTTTGAGCCTCTTTACATCATCATCTTGACGCCGATCAGAAAAAGCAGCGAGTGGAAGAAGATAGAAATTCTTGTCACAGTTGAGCCTTGGATGACATGGAACCCC
>LJZU01000373.1:0-15755 GCA_001513805.1 Davidsoniella virescens
GAACAGCTTTTTTTTCCCTTATTCCCAACAAGCTCCCGAGTCTTCTCATATTATTCTCCATTGGTGGCTTCAATATAAGAATCCTCGTGACAGATAGCAGATAAAGATTTCTCAAGCACACGAGAAGTAAAGCTGACGTCACATTCTCACACCCTCTTGAAGGCTCCTACTTTGGACCTGAACATCGTCGTCATTGCTTGGTCTGTGTATTGTGCCCACTGAGTGTTTTTTTTCTTCTCTTTCAGTTTTCGCATCCTCTCGACAAACAGACTTCTTTTTTTTTGATCTCATTGGGCGCCTAATAGGGCTCATCATCGTCTATTTTCATTATTGCCTGAAGACCGTGGGGGAAAGGGCGTGGTCAGCTTTTTTTTTGACGCCGAGTGTGTTTTTATGTAGACACGGACTATCTAGTTGCTTGTGATACCATTCGAATGCCAGAGTAGCAAGAACCTTAATAGGCTGCCGCTCGTTTGTAAAGAAACCCAACTCAGCCTAGGCCATGCTATCACCAGTCAGTCTAGGTAGCTGAATTGGTTAGTGTGGCAAATAGTACTTTGTGTGTCGCCAAGTCCTTTTTCCCAATCCCACTGCGTTTCGAGATTGAGTAAATCCGGATATAGATGCAAATGGTCTTCTTTTCAGGTCTCGTCGTCACATCACAAAGAATCTACATTTGTAAGGCGGTTGTTGAAACACTTACAGCTTACAGAAATCAGGTTTTCTAACCCTAACTTACAGTTTCCCCCACTTTAAAACCCTTACATACTTCATGCATTCGACGGGTAAGTGCAGTAAGCTAGTGGACAGCCAAGTCACTAATACATATAAATAAGCTGATATATGCAGCTCATTGGATATCTATTACATATCATGTTACCATTCACTGCAGTATTTTGTCTAGAATCTTGCAGTCTTACTCTGAATAAGAATAAGAAATAAGAAATAAGAAGCAAACGATTAGAGGTCCGACCCTTTTATAATGTTGAACGTTTCACTCTCTCTAATCATAGATATATACTATTTGGACTAACCCTGATATTCACTAACAAAGCAAAACGCTATGTCGTTTCTGTTAGATATGAGTGCCTCTTCAATTCTTGTTGGATTAGTCTCATCACACCATATTCTCTCAAAAGCCATGAAGCGGCGTCCTTTTTCGGTTGTGCAAAGCCTCCCGACAGCCCTGTGAAAGCTTTTTCATACTTTAATATGTACGTATGGGCTTCACCTACTTTGTTTTAATTCTTTCATTTTCCTCTAGGATCGGCTCGCTTTCGCATCTGTAATGTACGCACAGCCGCTTAATGTTTTTTTCCTTTTTTCATTCTTTTTTTTCAGCCAGATGACAGTAGTTACTTGACAGTCGGCTGAAGCCCAATTTGTATTTTAATATAGCGAAGAGCTTCTCAATACAACTACAGATAGATAATGGAATATGTACAGATATGTAGGTATAGATGGATGGATGGGATGGCATATGCATACACCTCCCTTGTCACGATTTTGCCTCCTGTTTACTGAATCACATGTGGGCAGTGGCTTGGAATCTCGCTCGATCAGCGACTAGAATGAAGCGAGAGTAAAAGTACATGTATCACAGACAATCTAGACATTCTTATCGATGATAGATTACACAGATAGTTGGGGAGACACTGGCCTAAATGCACAGATTCGCTGGTTCATCACAGCATCTACATAGCAACAGTCCATACAGCTAATTTCATCATCAACACAAGCGAACCGTATATCCTGACGCTTGTTTTTACGACCTGCTTTTTCTGGATGGGATTCATTCCTTACTTTCATTCTGCATCCTGTGCATGCACATGACGATCTCCGACCTGGCTAGTGGATTCAGATCGCCACAGAGCGAAGCCAGACAACATCAGAAATGATCGAGAGCCCTTTGCCGAAAGGTTTAGCATCCAACTAGGTGGGCATGTGAAGTTTAGTTGTCCAGACCAAAGGTGTGTACATTAGCTGCATAGAAGAGGTCCGTCATCCTCGCTCCTCGCTATTTACTACCGACTGATCCAGATGGATATGGGCGTGTGGGGGAATAGTGAGTTTTTTTTTTCTTCCTTTTTTTTTGAGGCCAACAAGGCTACATGACACATTGATATGTAGACGAGAGAAACAAACGCTGCAGCCAAATGGAGTCCAAGATGAAGAAGTGACGTCGGTGCCCTCTTGGTCGTGGCTATCCTCTTGATCTGTCTCTGTTATCTCCGACTTGTAGCTAACGAATCGAAGAGACTAGAAAAAACACACCAGGCTGTAGAGTTCATTCTCTTTATGACTGACTACTGGTATTTTTCACTGCGTAAGAGAACTACTCCTCCCTTGTCAGCGTCATCTAGGCAGCATCGCATTAAGAGGGTTTCTGTTTCTTTTTTCTTTCTGAGCTGTGGCCACCGCCTTGTTTTCCCAATGAGCATTATATTTCGCAGCCGAATATAATGAGATCAACTGTGGCTCTGGTTGGGCACTTGGAAGAAAAAAAAAGCGCCCAACAATAGAGATGCCCAAGGGAGAGAAATCATACAATGACGTCATCGAATGCTTTGATTTTATTTTTTGAGATCGCGGGGGGTTTAGGCTAACCCTAACAAATGGGATTTCTAGAAAACAGTTTCTTGTGTTAAACTACATTGTCGAAACATAGATGAAGATGAACAAAAATCCAGAAAAGATTACGGACGTGAGTGGCGTCTGATGAGCGTTCACTATACACAACACTCTATCTTTTCTTAGGCTAGTCTTGTTGCAACTCTGAGAGCATCAGTCAGCCATAGCTGAAAGAAAAAAGGAGGGACAAAGTTGAAAAAGAGGAGTTTCGGAAATCGTTTATAGTGAGTGTCAGTTTTTTTCTCTTTTCTCACTTCAACTACGACAACCTAGAGTTGTATATCTGTATGCTATCCAGATACATATTCTGTATAGTAAGTAGAATGACCGACATTAGACTTTTTCCCTCTCAGTCAGATTTCTATATGAATATACAGATATAGCATCTTCCTAGTGATGCTTCATATTTGACCCAAAACCCTCCAAATTGCCAAGAATTGATAGTACAGCCAAGCATCTTATCTTGTTCATCATAGGCTACTTTTCCTCTTCGATAGTTTTCCTGCGGCTTCTTTAACATGCTAGAGTAAAGCGATCTCTTACTTGAAACCTCCCTGTCCAAAGACCACCTTTCCAGGGGCTTCTTTTCTGCTTTTCTTCTTTATTCCACCTACTATACCTACTATAGCTGTATGTCCCCCGCTCAGTTCTTCGTACTTTTACTATTGGCCATTAGAGAAAATACATATATGTTTTGTCTATAATCTTGGCTTTTTCATCTTCATGGGATAGACAATGCACGATAAATGTAAATTTCCCTCACTGTGTATTCTTGATCACTCATCTGGGGTCTAGAACGCCGTTTACTTTTTTTGGTACTTCGTTGCCCGAAAAGCTAGACAATACGCCATGACGGGAGCAATAAAAAAACATTGTAATTTTCTTTGGTTAAGACTTTTTATAGAGAATATCGGATAATGGGTATTGACTAAAGATCTCGACTTGAATACACTGTGTGATGAAGCTGGGGCCAGTGCCACAGGTGAGAGTCGCCGGTGTGGTCATAGTTGTAAAGGTCTGTTCTTGTGATGTGATTCTATGAGTACAGCTACTTCGATAAGTCAAGTCAATGGCCGGTTGACTGGCAGTAGCAGATAGAGTATAAGAGATCGCGACAAAGACCATCTTTCAAGTCTTTTCAAGGGACTTTGATTACCCCAGGGCTACTGTGTTTCAGATCTCTCCTAATTGGAGTACTAGAAGAAAGGTACAACTATATTGGCAGCGTTTAGCTTTTCAAGAAGAGAAAGAAGAAACACTGAAAGCACAGGTCTGACTACACTAGTCAGTAGGGTTCTCGAGCAACTATAGGCGACAAGCTAATAACAGAGCATTATATCCGAGAGCTGCCAAAGCCAGTAAGAAGAAACGGGCGCCAAGCTTTCCGGCTTACGATCAGGTAGCAAAAAAAGAGCCAGATGAGGGGGGGGGGGGGCTTGTTTCTGTTTTCCCCTTGACGCATGGTACGGACCAGCAAAGGGCCAATGCTATAGCGACAGCTGGCAAGGGCTCGAACTTCGATTTAAAGTTTAATGGCAACAAAGTTTCCCTGTACTGAATTGAGAATATATGTAAGTCGAGATTTCGGTCTTCCGATCGTACTTGATGCTAGGAGGTAAACGAGGAATAAAGGGTAGACTCTTGTGAGTGTCTGATCTCGACTGCATGGCATTTTGGGACTGAAGACAGTCTACACGATAGGCCCCTAAACGATAACTATAAACGAATAATCATAATGCGCGATAGTGAGGTGAAAACACGGCTTGTGTTGCCTAGAATAATCTACGGTGGGACATGGATACATACACGACAAGCAAACTTGATGTCGACGAAGCCGATCATGAGAAGCACAGTCTCGAGAGAAGAATATATTGGTTTGTGGCATGTACAGGATCGAGTACAGTGATAAGGTGTGCCTGAATACATATTTGTCTAGATTTTTGTGTGTATCTATGCCTAGATGTACAAACACAGATATATTCATGACATCTTAGTTGATGTGGCAAACACAATGACCCTCAGACGCCCTGTTTGCCTGTCTTTCTCTTTCTCTTATGCTTCTGGCTGCAACTTTTGCTACTCAGTGTTCTTCTTACATGGCCCGTGAGGCTGATCAGCGTTGGCAGAGAGCTCCAACAGTCCATATAATCGGGGATTGGGGGCACATGACCTTGTCAGAAATACTCGAAGAGAAGGGTGTGAATGTGAGGCGTAACTGGTAAGATACACATCGATATAACGACAGCTATAAAGGACGTACTTAGCAATAGTTCAAGGCTGGAATATAAGAACGAACAGGTAATAATAGCAATAAGAACAATGTTAGGAAGGTCAAAGACACGAGTAATACACTGAATGCGAGAAATTGACTGTGTACTTGTAAATACAGAATATAGAGAGAGAAAGAGAGAGACAGAGAGAGACAGAGAGAGACAGAGAGAGAGAGAGACGAGACAGATACATGGTGTTGATATTAGCTATGTTCTTTGATTCAGCATATTAGAAAGTATTAAGAGAGACGCTGCCAGGCTTTGATGAACCTACCTGCCGCTAGCTTTTGTTCTAGTCTCAAACAGAAACAGGGTTGAGAATCTGGAAAAGGTCTGGGATTTTGCCAGCCGGCAGGATAGAGAAGACTCCGAGAGAAGCTTCAAAGCACTTCATCTCGAGCGATTCACCTCGAGATTGATTGTCTAGTGTGGCCGTACCAAAAAAAAATCGATTCTTATCACAGTACACTTTCAGAGTACAATCAAAGACCCTACTTGTAGTTAGTCTGTAGATAAAGTTTTAGCGTAGCGGAGTTGCTATCAGTCTAGCTGTGGTTAACTCATAAAGTTAGTGTGCGCGGTGATACTGGTGGCGGCTGTGTTAGATACAGTGCAGCCAGCACAGTAGACAATTATCAAAATGCTTACAGGATTATCTCGTAAAGCTGGTGCTTGGCCTGTCGGAGTAAAGATGCACACTGTGCTGGAATACGACTCTAGTAGCCACTCAGAGCACTCAGAGCCCTGGAACAAGAAGACAATACCCTGTAAAGCCCCCGTAAAAGTGCTGTGAAAATGTGAAAATGTGAACGGGGTCCCTGGCCCCAATCAAAGGTTCGGCGCTCCTTCCCAACCTAGATACCTGTTATAGAACAGTGTGAATAGCACTGTGTACTTCCGGCAACCATAATGGTGTTTTCTCTCCCTGCGCGTTGAGGTACTTGCCGCTTTCTACTGTAGGTTTCACACGGTAGAATAGTAGCAGTTCTTTAATAAAGGTACATGTACAATATTATCTGTAGTAGCATTTTGTAAGTAACAGGACCAAAAAAGACGCCGAGCACGATCAGCATTATCCACAATTTCTCTTGTCCTGATCTGCCGCAGGTACTTTGCTCCGTCTGGATCTTGTAGTTGTAGTCTTTGCGTTTTTTGCTGGCGATCGCAAAGCAACTACTCTGTGCTCGCTGCTCTCTGACGGTTTCATGTTTGGTGGTTTTTTAGAAAGAGTTCCAAACTAGTAACTACTCTTCCCCCATTTCTTTCCTTTCCATTCGGACTTTCTGTTCTCACGATTTCTTTCTCTTCTTATTTTTTTCTTCAATTTTGCTTCATTGTTGCTTTATTCTTCGTCATTTTCTTCTCTTCGTATCCGGTCTCAGCGCTTTACTAAATCGCTTCATTTTTTCGACTCTGTAGATTAGTTTTCATTTATTACTTTCTTTCTCCATTTTTTATACATTACCCGAATCCGAACAACATAATTACTTTGCAGACGATAGTGTCTAGACTAGCCATTTATTTCATCAGTTCCATCAACCATTGTGGCTTCATTCGTCTATATCACGCGCAGTCTTACCGATCGTCTCTGCATTTCTTCGATACCAGTTACTCGAGCCGTCCGATCATCCACAGATCACACTGCATACAGCCTGAATAGACCCGTTGGGTCTACTGCTGCTGCTGCTGCTGCTCGCCCATGAAGACCGCTCGTTGCTAACTGACTTTTCACCCGCTTGTGCTACTTTCCGTATTACGACAGCCCGTAAACTCCGGATTGGCCTATTTGTACGCCAAAACATATCACCATGGACCCGACCAACACCAAACACTCGGAGTCCGGCTACGAGCGCCGGGCCTCGCAACGCCAATCCGCCCACATGTCTGTTGCCTCTGTAGGTAACAATCTCCAGCCCGAAGCCCCGATGGGTGTGGCCGAAGCCACTGCTTTCGATGCACTCATTTCCGATGGTCCAATGAGATCATCTGTCCCACGTCAACAATCATCGTCGTCTCCGTCGCGCTTTAGTCTCAGCACTCGCAGTAGCACCAAATCATCCGACCCGTCTCAAATGGCGATCTCCACTGTGCCAATGCCTCCTACAATGCAACTTCCTGGCTCTATTTCTGCCGGCCCTAGTAATACGCGGTCCAGCATTGCCAAAGGACCCCAGAACCCGCTTCAGAACCAGCCGAAGACCGACTACCTAGCCTCCGACAATGGCGGTTCTAGCCAGTATCCAATGGGTTCCAACTCTTTTGCCCTGGCCTCCGAGACCTCTGCTATACCATCATCTGGCCCGTCACATCCATATGCCATGTACCAACAAGGCATCTCGGACTCTGCTATACCACCAATGCCTCAGGCTATGCCTCAGCAACAAATGGCTATGCCAATGGCCATGCCACAGGGACCATCACATCCCTATGGAATGTTCCCTCAGAATGTTGATATGATGGCCTCTGCCATGCCACAGCAAAATAACATGACTATGCCAATGGCCGTGCCTATGCCTATGCCTATGCCCATGCCCATTGGATTCGGCGGTGGCTACCAGCGTCGTATCGGCCCAGACGGCGAAGAATCTGGGTTGGTAGGCCCTTTCGGCCACCTGGAGGAACTGCCTCCGTATTCACAGTATCCGGCCCAAGGTCACAGCGCTAGACCTTCTAACGCATCAGCGAATGCTGCCTCGAATGCTGCGTCAAGTCCTGCCTCTAATACTCCCACTGTCGCTACTGCTGTATCCACTGGTGCCGTTGCAGGTGCCGCAACCAACGAATCAACAGTAAGCAGTCCGGTCTCTGCTGTACCAACAGAGCACAATCATGTCATTTCGCGTACAATGTCGTCACAATCTCGCCGGCAAACAGCACAGTCTACTACCGGCGCATCCGTTCTTTCTGGGCCGAACTCGAGAACGCAGTCAACCAACACCACTCTTCCGCCAATCTCGGGCGCCGGTGGCATCGGCCTGGCTACTCGCGATCCCGAGTTCGCCTCATCAGCTGATCTGGATAGTCCACGATCTGCTGCCCCTCGCCATAGTTTCGCGTCGGGGCACAGTGATCATGAGATCAACACCGCAGCTCTGACAGTCTCAGAAAAGAATGCTGGAAAGAAGCCTTGGCAAATCGCCGCTCGCCGGAAAATCGGAGGTGTTGTCCCAGTCTGGGCCTTGATGCTTATGGGTGTTGCGCTTATGGTCATGGGCATTGTTCTTGGTGCTGTTATCGGTACCGTTGTATCAAGGCAGAAGAAACAACATCCTCCTCGTCCAATGTATGTAAAACCCCTCCTCACTCACTTTCAAAACATATACTGACATGTGGTTCATAGGAATGGCCTTGGCGGTGGTTTGTCTAGGGCACAAATTATCCCGCTGACTTCAGTTCCTAGCAATCTTGCGCCTATGGTCACCGGCAAATACACCATCCCACCTATCATGGCTAATGCCGCACCCGCTGCCTGCCTTAACGACACCACTTACTCACAGGCCTGGAGCTGTAGTATGCCTGTCTCTTATAGCATGAACATTCAGCAAGGCGGCACTTCCGATACCCAGGATTACACTGTCTCGCTATCATTGAACACCAACTCAAACTCGAGCTCCAGCAAGTTCATCTGGGGAAACCAGCCCCTTACCACACCTCCTACTCTATTAATGTCTGTTGTCAATGACACTACTGAATCTAGCTGGGGCTCTGCTTGGTGGTTCAATATCACATATGACAAGACCGTAATTATCTCCGAGGATCGCTTCCCATCATACGCTGGCTCTTCCTCTAAGCTATTCAAGAAGAAGCGCGACGATAGCACTGTCTCTACCTCTACTACCGATAATTCTGTGACTCAGGATACGATTACTCTGACTACCACTGTCACTTCCGCCGCTTCAGAGACCCCCCTCACGAAGTCCAAGGATCATAGCAAGATGAGCGGTTTCAATCGCAAAGGCGTCCCGTCCTTGGAGGAAGGTGATATGGCGTGGATTTGCACCTGGCCTAACACCATTCTTGACTTTTTGATCTACCCAGATCAGAACAACAGCATCTCCACTGGTCTATCTCCATCTTATACCGTCTCTCTTCCATCGCCCACTAGCGATACTACAGCGGACGCCTCTAGTGCGACGGCAACTTCGACTAGCAGCAGCTTTTCAAGCTCACCATACCCCAAAGTCATCCGTATGTCAGAGCAGCGTATGGAAGGTGCGAGCCCTGCTGTATGCAGAAAGGTCCAGATCATCAATGGTGGTCAAGATGCTATTGCCGTTGTTGATGACGACAACAGGGCTATCCAGGTCACTCTAGTAGAGAAGCCAGATGCCGATAACCACCGTCGTTTGCGTCGTGACTACTTCTACGATGACTTCAGTAGCGATATCTACCGTAGAGGCGGTAATGATAATACATGTGCTTGCATGTGGATTTTGTCATAATGTCTCCTTATCTTGCGCCATTTTACTTTCGTTTTTTACTTATCCTTTTCCTTTTTTCTCCTCATTATGAACTTTTATCTACTATGAGCCATACATATATATCCGATTTCACTCTTGGCTCTCTTTTACTCAGCCAATCCAGGAGTTACCAGTCTTCTGCTGCTGTTATTTTACCTACTTGTTACTATTACCTTTCTATTGTTATCACTACTACCATCATTGGCACTAGCACTAGTTTTTGTTACCTTTTTTCCTACTTTCTTCTTCATCTTTTCCTTTTTTTTCTCTTCTCTGGAAATGCATGAGCTGGGCCTCTTGACACTATCCGTCCACTCGTTCCTCTATAACACTGTACAAACCAGTCCTCTTGCTATCAAAAATGCATATTCATCGTACCATAAATTTTTTTACCTTATCGTTTCTCATTCTTACTAGCATTGGCTTTGGTCATCTTGGTTTTTTTTATTCTCTTTCTCTTTTTTTCTTTCTATTGTTAACCTATTGGTTCGGAAACCCTTATTCACTGAATTAGGGAAAATTATTTGGGGTTGGCATTATCTTCTTTCACGGCATATATGTTATCGGGATGCTTTCCAAGGCGATTTTACGGGAATGTAGTATAACTGTCTACATAGTTATTTCCAAGAAAATCTAGTTTACCGTCTAACTAATATTTAGTCCGAAACTGGTGTTTGTATAGTTTGATCACCTGTATATAGCACAACTTAAAACCTTCGACTTATTTATGGTTTATATGATGTACAAAATCTGTGTATGTATATTATGTATATACTCGTGTTTTTCATTTACATGTGTTGTCATGAAACTATTGCCATATCTGTTTGACGCCTTTTGCTAATGTACTAAAACAAAAATATAGACATTTCAACAACGTTTCTTATCTACTGATACTAGTCCCATTCTCTATCAAAACCCTAACGACGTCGAGATGGCCATGATCGTAAGCTGACATGAGAGCAGTTTCACCATGACAGCCGATATGGTTGACATCAGCTCCTTCCTCTATCAAAAGCTTGGTAACTTGAAGGTGACCTCAAGCGCAAGAGCTTCTGAGAGCAGTCCAGCCATGAGCAGTCTCGTAATTGAGGTTGGCTCCTTGCTCAATCAGAAGCTTGGTGATTTCAAGATGACCGCTAGCACAAGAAATTCTAAGAGCAGTCTCGCCGTCGGATGATTCGTGATTGATATTGGCTCCCTTCTCGATCAAAAGTTTAGTGACGTCAAGGTGGCCAGGGTAACAAGAACTTCTAAGGGCAGTCCAACCTCGAGAGGTTTCGCTATTGATGTTAGCTCCATTATCAATCAACAGTCCAGTGATATCAATATGACCCTCGAAGCACGATATCATGAGAGATATCCATCCATCCGACGTCCCGTGACTGATATCAGCTCCTTTCTCGATCAGAAGCTTAGTGACATCGAAATGTCCCCTAGTGCAAGAGCGTCTAAGAGCAGTACCGCCAAGGGAGGTCTCGTGGTTGATATCGGCTCCTTCCGCAATCAAGAGCATGGCTATGTAGAGATGACCTTCGAAGCAAGATATCATACAAGCAGAAGTACAATCAAAAGTTCGATAGTTGATATTCGGCTCATTTTCGATCAGCAGTATACTGAAATCAAAGCCGCTCATATCGGATGAACTTGGAAGAATCACCTTGATGTTGGAAGTCTCGTAGTTGATGTCGGCCCCTTTTTCGATCAAAAGTTTGGTGGCATCAAGATGACCTCTAGAGCAAGAACTTCTGAGGGCAGTCCAGCCATCAGAAGTCTCATGACTGATATCGGCTCCCTTTTCGATCAAAAGCCGAGTGATGTCAAAATGGCCTCTGTAGCAAGAACTCCTAAGCGCAGTCCAACCATTAGAAGACTCATGATTGATACTAGCTCCTTTACCGATAAGAAGTTTAGTAACATTCAGATGGCCCTTACTACAAGCCGACGTGAGGGAAGTCCAGCCACCAGAAGCTTCATAATTGATATCGGCCCCTTTCTCTACCAGGAACTTAGTCACTCCGAAATGACCAAAAGAGCAAGAACTTCTAAGAGCAGTCCAACCATGAGAGGTTTCATGATTGATGTGGGCTCCATTCTCAACCAAAAGCTTGGTAATAGCAAGATGGCCTCTGTAGCAAGCAATGATAAGAGCCGTTTCACCATCACAAGTCTCATGATTGATCTTAGCTCCGTTGTCGATCAGAAGCATAGTGACACCAAGATGGCCTCTATAACAAGACTTTATGAGAGCAGTATTGCCATGAGCAGTCTCAAGATTGACGTCAGCTCCCTTCTCAATCAAAAGCCGAGTGATATCGAGACGGCCCTTACAGCAGGAGCTTGCAAGAGCAGTGTCACCACTAGACGTCACATGGCTGATGTTAGCTCCATTCTCGATCAAAAAGTTGACAACATCAATATGACCTCGAGAGCAAGCATGATTGAGGGCAGTTCCACCACGAGAAGTCTCAAGATTGATATTAGCCCCCTTTTCAACCAACATCTTTGCCACGTGAAGATGGCCCTCAGCGCACGCATATACAAGAGCAGTCAAGCCACTAGAAGTCTCATAATCGATATCATCAATCTTCTCGACTAAACGTTTCGTATATATAGCGCTATCTTTTGCCATGCTAGACATGCCGCAGACGTGACTACACCAAATATCGCTGACATAATTGGTAAATGCTAGTGTTCCAGTGCCATCTTGCTTGTCTACCTTAGTCGTTGAGCGATTTTGTACTTCAGGTAGAGATAGGTATCTGTAGCAAATATCGGAGAGAATTTCGTCGGTTTTCTCTCGAACACAGGAAAGAACATGACCGTGTAGTCGAATACAGGTCGTCTGCAAGAATTCTTTGGCTGTTTGGTGTATCAAATAAACTGCAGACTCGTTGATGAAAACAAAGAAACCACACAAGTCTCGTATCTTCTCCTTGATGGAATCAAGGCTTTCGGGATCGGGCGGACGACGTGCACCAACAACAATCTGAAGGATCAGAATTGCTTGTGGTAGATTTGTAGACTCGATTCGTTGCAGGATCATGGTATAGGCGGCATTCACAGTATGAGGAACAAGATCGATATTACTGATATGAAATCCAAGTTCCTCTTGATAGACACATGATATTCTTGATGATGAGATCGATCCACAAATATGTACGATTCTTCATACTGAGGAGTCTTTCTTCAATCGTCCCACGGGCATCTTCTGACACATCTAGTGTTCTGATGCGGGATTGCACAAATAGGCTGATTTCAGTCTCGATCCGATGATTCTGATGTTCTCCGTAAAGATAGATTCTAGGGAAATCACTGATGGTGGGATTGAACACTTTATGTATATCGTGGTAAGGACGACTAGTGAACAAGAATTTCAACTAGGGTAAGTGTCTCGAATCTTTGGTCTTATGGAACCATCCTGTAGCTAGATTTATCAAGGTCCCTCGATGTTGTAAAGTGCACTCATCAACAGCATCTATAATGATGAAGGTGTTGGAGAACAACAGCTTCAAGAAAGATCTGCCGGAGTACCATTACCTCATTCTGGAGTCTATCTCCATGCTGCTTCCAGAAAGCCAAGGCATAACTTCTTGGATGTGGCTGTTGGCAGAAAAGCTGGTGTAAGATCGCACAAAGAGCTATGGCAAGACTACATTGTTCTTTATTGTCCTTGAAGAAAAAGTAGCCAATGGAAGGTGAAGGGTGCAAAGAATCTCCGATCAATCTCTTATCAATGAGAAGCCTACTCAAGACAGACTTGCCACAGCCTGGATCGGCAGAGATCCAAAGGAGGCCGTTGTTTGTGTTGGTGAACCAGCTAGTAAATTGGTTGTTCTCAAGGACCCAAGTACACGTTCCTTTGACGGCCTCAGGATTGATATCTTTCTGTTGCCTGTAAGAAGACATAGGATTAAGACTTTGATGGCAATTTGATAGATCGCGCTTCCTCTTCAATGCTGGCATTTCGGTGGTTTAAATCTTCATTCTGGACGATTATGCGATTAAAATTTTCGGTAATATTGATACCTAGATCTTCTATATGAACCTATATGTCAAGTCAGTATGCTATATCTTATGAGGAAGTCGACTTTGATATACCTACGAATAGCTTTCAAGGCCGGTAACATTAAGTTGAAATTGTTCTTGTGCACATAGCGTAAAAGTTCTTTGGCATAGGCGCAGCAGAAAGAGCTGCGTAGTGACTCCAGCCATCCTGCATATGACTATCCGCATAATTAGAAATTCCCCAGATAGCAAGACATGGAAACTGCTGTGTTATACCAGCAGCCTCCCTATCTCAAGGCAGATAGCTCCAATTTCCTTTTGCAATTGGCCACGTCGACTTGCATCTCTTATCATCGAGTTCCCAGATGCAATGACGCCAAAATGTACTTGTGGATAATCATTCTCAAGCATCAGTCTAGGCAGCTCCCATTCTTTTGGACAGGAGTCACAAGTCGGAGAATTGGATTGATTGATGGATACGCTGTGGATGAAATAATCGATCGCTTTGAGAGGCTGGCCTGCTGAATCTCTTTCTGACCTTTTCGCTATGTGATAGGGCCTTATCAATATATTCTGGGAAAATAGGGTCATCAAGGTCTGAGTTGGACCTGAAGTTGTTCACTGCTGACAGTGATAGATTTGAGGGGGGGGGGGGCGTTTAGCTGAAGCTTTCCGTCCTTGAGCAGTTTGCCGACATCGTATTGAACAACGACTCCAAATGTGTCCGAGGGTATACCAACCACAATATCACCAAGTCGAATATCATGTCTTGAAGAGGGAATCCCAGCTCCAATTCCTACTGATAGCATGAATCTTAGAGAAGTAGGAAAGGCTTGTGCCATGCTGATAGTAGCTGCAGCCGCTTGGGTTTGGCCGACAATTGGCAGGCAATTCAGAACAACATTGTGCTCTCCAATACGTCCATAGGTATAGCTGGTTAAGCTTGCAGAGCCCTGGGTTTCAGGGCGATCAAACCTTTCATCCAGCATGAGCCTAGCAGCAGACAGTTCTTGAGATGAGGCACAAATCCAGCCTATATCGTAAGTGTCTCTTTCTGGACGCGAAAGAGACTCCATGGCGAGCCGGGACTATCTTGGGAGGTTTGAAAGATGCGCAAAAAGGGAGAAAAGGAGCTCTTGGATATCAAAACTGTCGAGATAGATGACTAGAATGATTGTAGTGGTGATAAACAAGACAAGATCAATGCATTAGGCTATTGTTCGTTTGAAGTGGTTGGGTTGCTCAGCCTGATCTGGTAGTCAGCACAACAAATGTAAGATTGCTTGCTCGTTTATGATATGGCCATCTCTATTCTACGATAACTACGCCCGTACATTATGGCAATAACTATCCAGCATTTGATACAAGTCAATGTAATATGAGGGGGAATGAAGTGGGGATTGACTTGCCATCTATATATAACTATGTAGGAATATCAGACATGTAGCACTTGCTTTACATAGAACATTGTCTCTTACTTATATATGTATCTTTATATGGCAGGCTAGTTATACCTAGGCTGACCCAGTATCTACATATCTTGAGTGTTTCGTAGACTCTCGCCATATATCTGTATGCAGAAGATGAGGATTTGATGATGTAATAATGTAAAGATATGTAGAAACTATCAGAATTGTTTTGCTATCATTGAGTGAGTGAATTGATCGTTTGGCTCGTTGACTACTTCTATAAATAAATTTGATCGGATTATATGACATTAGTTACTTGACACCCTGCTCTCATTTCGAATTAGCTACTATATGTCAGTGATATGACGGTATGTCTTCACCAGAGCCGGGCGGCTGTTGTCGTCTTCAAAACGAATTCCGACCAAACAGTCCTCCGCTCCGGGTCCGAGCACACACAACATGAAGTCCGATAACGAGCCCCTACCATATCCAAATGCATCTCAACCTTCCCTCCTAGGACCCTCCACGGGGGGTACTTATGCGTCAGTTGGAAATTGCAAAAGTGTTCTTCTTGAAATGGTTGGAAGCTAGTCAAACTTAGCAGACCCGGACACTAGGAATACAAGAAGATAGGTGCCAGAAAGATCAGGCTGAGATCCGGAGTCAAGATTGAGCTCTTAGTTAAGTCTCTGGACAATAAATACAATCATCATCATCATCACTAGAGAGGACATGGTCTAGCGGTATGACGGATCCTTAGCATCATTGAAACTTGATTGAAGTTTCTCTAGTTTGGATCAGGTCCGGGGTTCAAATTCCCCGTGTCCCCAATAGATGCAGAGCTTCATCGAAGCACGCTTTCTTTTTCCAAGATGTTAACCACTTTCCTTGTTGCTTTGCAGCTCAGACGTATACCAAGGTGATGATGATGGAAAGGATAGACAATATAGGGTAAGGGAAGGGAAGGGGGGGAGGGGGGG
>LJZU01000374.1:0-11065 GCA_001513805.1 Davidsoniella virescens
CCGAAAATGATGGGCGACGATGGGACAATGAAAAAAAACTGACTATGGGGGACCGGTTTATTGTGGCTCTATAGCTTTGTATGCTGAGGGAGTATATATAGACTGATACACACAAAAAAGCCCGAGATACAACAAGCTTCGATGGCGCAGTGGTAGCGCAGTGGTCTCATAATCATGAGGAGCTTGATCTCTCCTGTTGTGTGTGAAATCCAAAGGTCGTGAGTTCGACCCTCACTCGGAGCACAGTCACTTTATCTTTTTTTGTTTAGCCACATTGCGTCGGATCCGGATCCGGATCCGCCGGCATCTGACGGGACTTGTCCAGAAGATGACATCGTCCGTTTTTACACACCTAGAACATGCGTAGTAATACCGCGAAATAACATCAGGAGGACTTTAAATAAACAAATCAAGTAAGCTTTTTACTCTTGATTAAAATGCAAGAGATGCTTGAATCTGCACGCATTTGTCCTTGATCGATGACCGGAAGATGACGTCAGCCCAGTGCTTCTATCTCGAATATGCCGTTGGATTGTTGCAAAACATTAGTAGTTGCGCGTTTCTATGGGATGATACATTGATTAGTCTTATACATAGTTTGGTGGCCAGCCCGTGAAGCATTCGAACTGAAATTACTAGTAATGCCTAAGGGGAAACCTTTCCACTAGGTCTATTCCCGGGGGGGNNGGGGGGGGGGGGGGGGGTCTGGACCGGTTTTCAGTACACTTCTCATGGGGAGTTCCACTCTCTAATTGGTTATCGCGTTCCGTCCCTCTCACTCGCCCATTTGCTTTCCTCACTGTTTTCTAGTTGTCCACCGGACTTTCATCATCACGTGACCACAAGGACTTCCACCATTGTTTACGAGGAGCTATTTACTACAGCACAGTGTCTATATGGCTCCAGAGCATTGAAGTGATAGCCTGCCTCGTGACTTGTGGATGAATGTATCTGTAAAAACAGCATTGAACGTCTCATTTCTACTCTCTGACAATGTATCCTTCACTAATATCTGTACATAAATACGCTGTGTGGGCGTGATGGCCACTAAGATATGTATTACCACTTGCCAATACAATACATATGTTGAAAAGTGGGGCTTCTCCCTACTTAGCAAGGTCCTACTTGTAGACTTGACCGTCGTCATGTAAGTCTATGATTCTGAGCCCATTTGTTAAATTGAGCCAAGGAATACAGTCTTACAAGCCATAGAAGATCACTTTATGGATGTCTACGAAGGTACAGTCACTACAACGATATCATTGTCTCTTGTTTCTTCTTACACTTGAATGACAACGTTTCATTTTTTGTCGTAAAGTAAGGCGCTTGTATACAACTTTTTTATTCATTGCAGTCCAGTTTACCAGAAAATAGACATGGACAATTGATAAGAAGCGCTCAAATACAGTTGTTCTATAATGAAAAGCTAACAATCCCACCTGAAGAATTCATCTCAAGGTACAAAGATAACTGTAAGGTCGGAGATCACCTGAAGAAAGTTAGATGCCCTAACAGGGCTATTTTGTGTTTGTGATTTTTATCTTAGCTCTTCATCCAGACATACAACCAACAACCTCTAGATGAAAAGACTAATTCAAAAGCTCCTAATGCCTTAACTCTATTGTTTGTTATAATCTAGATTTATACGTTTCCATCTAAAGATCTACTAGTATACAAAAGTGTATACCAAAATTAACTATTATTAAGAATATTGACATTACAGAGCCATTTACAAGATTCCCGCTATAGAAAAATATTACTACTTCTTTCCTATATATCTGTACTTCCCGAATATGTACTCCTACTCAATTTCAAAATATAGATTGTTGTTATTAGCCTGTCGAGCTTGTGAAAAGGTGGCCATCTCTGGTTATCTGTTCTCTATATATATAGCTATCTATAGCTTCTAGAGTCCTTACTGTAGCTGGCTCAATAGTGTAAATAAACACTCCTTAGCTGTATGACTGGTTTCCTTTGTATTCTATTCTTTGTTAGTTCTTCATATTGAAGGCCAATGTTTACTTTTTTCTTAGGTGCACGAACTCTGTATGCTTACTAATCATAGGATGTAGCTAGACCTATTCCTAACATTTTCTCTCATTCCTCGTGCTTTATAGCAATGGACGTTGAATCAAAGAATGCTCCCTATAGTTTAGTAATCACAAACTACATAATACTCAATCACACCTGTACTGTTTGGATCTGCTTCAAAGTTAGCTGTAAAGCTGGAGTGTCTATGAAGATAGTTGTATGCTTTGAAAAGAGCCAATTCCATGATGGTGATTTCATCTTCTTAGTTTTTGATCTATCGATATGACCCTTACACAAAACTAATTCCTCACTTTGTACATAGATATCTCCTTTTGCTGTAGAGTGGTAGAAACTATAAGAAGTGTGCTGGGTTTTGCTCTGGTCAATGTCAGTATTTATGTAGCAATCAATGGTTACTGAATTATGCTAAAAGGACCAAAATCATAGTTATTTATCTTTTCTATGCAATACACAAGTGGGCTAGATTTATCACTGAGTAATTTTACGTAGTTGAAGAGGATTTAAAGCCCTTTTTGGTAAACTATCACGAGAATCACAACCTTTTTTACGAGGAGTCCCCTTTGGCTCCTTCTAGTTGTAAATTAATAGATATATATATTTCTTTATGTTTACAATCATTTTTTGTCAGCGTCAACATTCCATTTGCCTTTCCTTTCCTTAGTTGTGACGAAGTTTTGACTTAGGCTCTTCCTAGCTGCGTCCAACCGCGAAGCGGGGCGCAGCCATTCTTGTTTACTTGATGTTTTTGTAGGTCTTCTTAGTTCTATCTGTTTCTATTAGACAGTTGACCTTTTTTCCTTTTTTTTGTAGAGATTATTATCTATGGGCCTAGTCTTTTCCCATTGACCAATCGCCTTTTTTGGTGTTTTCGATGTTGTTGTCCCTTGCTGCTGCTTTCTCGTCTTGACTTGATGTTTTGTGGGTTCTGTTTGTTCTGCCTGTTCCTATTTGGCCAGTTACCCTTTTTTTATAGTTCTTTCTAAGCTGTCGTTTGATCTGCTTCATGTTGGCTTGCGGTTTTTGTGTTCTTTTTATTATATCAGGTTTTCTTGATCAGTTGGTTTTTTCTTGGTGTGGGCTTGTTTTTTGTGACTCAAAACTGCCGGAGTTTCTTCTTATGGCATACTTATAGTTGACTAGAAGTGTAGGGCGTACTATCATACTTCTCTCCCCCCTGCAACAAGCCCTTTATATATTCTGTAGTGTGTACTTGCTCCTGAGTTCCAAAACTCGCTTCTTCTTGATATTGAACTTCAACTTTGACATAATATGGATTGTGAAAAAGCTAACAGCACTGTCCAAGTAATACTATAGATTTCAATTAGAAGCCTTTGGATAAAGTGACTATCATGAACAACTTACTATTGCTGGAACTTTGTGATTGCGGAACACAGATTTTTATCTTATTTTCTTGATCCAACTCTCTCTATCTACGAGTATCTACATATGCTACCCCATGATCTCAGACTTAACTTTTCCATTTGTCTGATACGAACTGTACTAACTACAAGGTCAATATCGAAATTGGCCCTAGTAAACCCTCTCACCTTACTTTCGGTTTCTAGTACTCTACAGTATGTACCAATGGACATATGTAATGTATGTAAATACATGCATGCATAAAACTATTACAAAGTTAATAATCATACCTAAATTGTGTGCATTCAAACTCTTTGATAACCGAAACAACATACGAAGGCATATAAACATTCCAATCGAAAACAATAACTAACTATTGATCCGGTAGAGGCTATTCCACGAATACTTTTTTTCTTTCTATTTCTTGTCTGTGTGCCTCTAATTGTGGGCTAGTATGTGTCAGTTCTGTTGAATTGATTTTTATTATCTCTATATCTCTTATGTATGAGTATAGGCTCTGTTTACCTCATTCTATTCCGTCTTATACGCGTCGTGTTCTCCTTAAAGTCTAACAATACGAGCTCTTGATCTAAGTCGCTTTTTCATGTAATCAATATGTAAGTGAATAATTACTAGTTGTCGCTTACTAATAGCAGATGAACCGAAATGGGTTAAGCCAACTTGGACTACGATAATTGACCTTGCATCTTTCGATGCTGATTTATTTTCGAGGTCTTCACTTTGTTGCCCCATAATTTTGTGACAGTAAAATACATATACATATAACATATGTACAACACAAGGGAGCCGACCTAACAGGTGGGTCGACACTTTCATGACGACCATGATATATCGACCATAACATTCTGAATTAACACAATTTTTATTGAGAAGCGCATCTAGACTCTTAAAGGTTTATGCTTGTAATAAAAGTGTCAGCCCACCTGTAGTATCAGCCCCCTTGTGTTGTACGTTAACTACATCAAATATCTATCAAGTACATGGCTAATTAGTAATACTAATGATGACAATTGGTTAACCATGTATGTACATACATATGTATGCATATATTACCTAAAAACACACACTGAGAATTACTTAAGGTGGAGGGAGGAAATAGAAATCAAGAATTGCGGCTTCTGAAACTCTTTAAATATATATCTTATTTTTTTGTATGATTTGTGACTTAGTAATCATGGAACAACCTTTCTAGTATTTATCTTAGTTTGGAGTCGAACTTACATTGTGCCCTAGTCTAAAGTCACCTAAGTACCTAAGCTATATAGGGTACAGATAGTTCAATAGAGAGGCAATCAGGCATCATACTTGTTTTGTATAACTATGTCTAAGCATCTGCCTTCCGTGTTCATGTACCTTAATATTTAGAATGAGATTTGTCATATAATAGCTGTTTGTATGCATGAGGACATGACTAAGAAAGAGTAAGCACTTAGAGCCTTATGGACCTTTCCGGGAAAAGTCAATGATCCCTACTATTTTTTATACATCTCTGCAATTTATACAGTTTTTACTACAGTTCCTACTACGGTATCCCATCAATGATTCTCTTTGTAACTAACTAGATAACTAGTTCTTCTTGCATATTATATTCTTTCTACCCCTCGATATTTATCTTTGGCACCAACTTTTATAGGCTAAGAGTCTTAATTATACTGTTGTATCATTAAGACAGGATAACTAACTTACTTACCATGCGAGTGAAGCTACCTAGAACGAAGTGGCCTGACCTCTTTATACACCTTCTGTTTCAAAAAAAACAACAACACAACATTGCTATTCAATTCAAAGTAACAAGTCCTTGTTACTAGGAATCTGTATACAAGGATAAAACGGCATTGCTACCACTGAAGTGGCTAAGTGGCCAACTCCGTTAGGTGGCGTTACTCACATGATAAACATGTTATCAATGAAAGATGCCTACATCTTGGTTTGAGACATTTGCTAGCTCTTAATATTGGACTTTGACTACAACTTATAACAGGTTAAGAAGGATAAAAATTCACTATCTGAGTAACTGATATTAAGTGATAGGAAGTTCAAGAAGTAGCAAATAGCAGAATATATATCCCAGGTATGTAGAGAAACGGCAGGGCCTGCGTTACAAAAAGTATGGAGTAACAAGCACTGGAAGCAAGTCAAAGTTGGTACTTCTTCATGTTTATCGACTTTTTGACTTTAGACTAAACTAGGCTTTTCCTTCTTTTCTTTTCTATTTTATTTTTAATTTCTACCTCCATTGCATATTGCAAAAATATCAACGTTGTCTAAAATAAGCTTTTTGATAGTACTTGCTGCGTTACTGCCTTATAGTTCGAAACAATAATGAATATTTTCAAGCAATATATGTTGGCCGGCAGAACAGAGTTCGAGATGTTTGGAAATACATCATATATAATGTATAGTATGTACATGTAGTTAAGGTCGATAGCTAGATGTTGTGACTTTGGTAAATTAAGGTACACTTATGGTACTTTTTACAGTAACTATTTGATATTTTACCTGGACTTTGCCCTTGCCCTTTCTTTTCCTAGTTGTGATGAAATTTTACCTGAGGTTCTTTCTGGTCGCGTCTATCCGCGAAGCGGGTGAAGCTATCTTGTTATCCTTCGTGATCATCAGTATAACTTGTAGTTTGTACCCATTTTTATTGTTTTTATTGTTCTACGGAAATATGCCGAAATTTCAAGTGCTCAGTTTTGTTCATGATTAATGCTTGATTGGGCTTCCGAAGTTTTGAAACTATTTATGCAATGATACGACATATACCGGAACAAGTCAAAGACGCAGCGTGGATCGCCCCTTTCATCTTTCATAGATCTCGAAGCAATGGAGATATATCTGTGAAAAAAAAAAATTCCACGAGATGGATCGATCATCTTTGTTCCCCTTAATTCACTACAGGCCAGCCAGACGAGAAGTCCAGTTTGTTCCAGCCCAGCTTCTTATCTCCATCAGCATAACCGATACGGGTATCAACATAGTGATAGTAGACGACAGGACCATAGGTCGGGTCATTCATGACTCCTTGGCCACCAGGCCCATAAACAAAGTCGTGCGACTCAAGGACAACAGTACCACCGCCATTGGTACACGCCACGCCATTCTTGTCAACGAACCCACCGGTGGCCGAACTGCTGCGGCACACCATGATCTTATACTCTCCACCAGCAGCGGGCTTGCTAGTATCATAGCCACAGCATTGACCCTTGCTATAGAAGAGATAATAATAGTTGCCGTACTGAAATTGGAAGGCGCCCTCAACGGCGGTTGTCACAGGATCATAAGCGATCTGCGAACTTGAAGCTTCAGAGGCGACCTTAGTAGGAGGATTGGCCATCTTGACTTGATAGATATCCTTCCAGAAAGAACCAAAAGCCATATACCAGTCACTACCAACTTGAAGAAGACTGGCATCAATGGCGTTGTATGACTTGCTGCTGCTGGATGCAACACCGGAAGCACCAAGATCGGTCCAAGAACCGGCTCCGAGTGAAGTTGATGAAGCAACACCAATGGCACTGTTTTGAGAACCAAATGATGATACGCTATAGTATAGGTAGTATGTGCTACCGACCTTGATGACCTCCGGGGCCCACAAGTCATCTTTACCCGCGAGATCGATGATACTACCAGAAGGAATAGCAGCGCCCTTGTAGGTCCAAGGACCGACCAATGCGGGCGCAGAGTGGATGGCAATTTTTCCGCCAGTAGAGAACCGCCAGTAGGTACCTGCAGAATCGATGACTATAGAGGGATCATGCGAGTTGGTGCAAGTTCCGGAACAGGCCTCGGGGGCCGAGACAGCGATAGCCGCCGAAGCAACAGCGAGAGCGGAGAGTAAGGTCTTGAAGAAAGTCATCGCGTATCTATGTAATGACGATGTAGTGTAAGTAATAATGCACAACGACCTGAATTAGATGCGATGGTAATATTGAAACGAATGAATGAATGAATGGACGCCACCAGGGCTTGAACGAATGGAATGTAGTGCTGGTGCAGGTTCTGGTAGTTGATTAAACTCTGAGAAGAAAAATCCGGAATTGTCGAATGGAGCAGTTGGTAACGTACATTTATACTCAAACTAGAGATCGTATAGTGAATATGTTTCTAGTGCACAGGCTCAAGGGTAGAAGTCGTGGTGAAGATTTGAAACGTATGAAACAACAATATTAGCGAGCATCCAAATGCTGCACAATAAGCAAATTGAAGAGTAAAATTAGGAGCTCTGCGTTGATCCACCCTAGGACATAACCTTGGCAAAGGCAGGACGAAGTCTTTATAGCTTCACATATTGCTAAGAATGTATAAACTTACATATTGACAAATGCACAACTACCAAGCGCATATCGGCTAATATGATTGGAACAAGATCATGGCATCGAATTATCTCTCCATCTTTGGTTCTGTTGGAGATTTGTCAACAAAAACAAGCAGATGCCTATATGTACTCAATGATGGCCGAAAGTCAAAGCGTGGCTCGTGAAATACCATGTAAACAGTCCTTGGCGATTTCCAGTTGAATTTTTAAATTT
This sequence comes from Davidsoniella virescens, assembly GCA_001513805.1. Lineage (NCBI taxonomy): Eukaryota > Fungi > Ascomycota > Sordariomycetes > Microascales > Ceratocystidaceae > Davidsoniella > Davidsoniella virescens. The sequence continues at coordinate 7,965 of LJZU01000374.1, forward strand.
TTTTTTAAAAAAAGGTGCGTATTACATACTAGTAATACATAGTAGCACAAGCAAGAATTTATTAATCTTTACAGTTATATACATTTACAGATAATTATATTCTGCAGAACATCATATTTAAATATAGGATAGTCAAGTGTTGCATGAAGTATCATCCCGCGAGGCGAGGTTGAGACTAAGGGTAAATTAGTGATAGTAGGGGACGTTAATGCAAGACAGGGAGCTGAGGTTGGGGATGAATTGGCGGATGGAAAATCACAAGGTCATTGTTCCGTGTTGGAGATCAGGCCTACAGATCCGCATGTAACTATGTATAATCATGCGTAGGATATATAGTTTATTATCTAGGTTAATATGAATACGGTTATCCAATCTCTTCTAAAATGGCTTATGATATTGGTATCTGCAGCTGATACTTACTCCAAAGCGCGCAAAGGTAAGAACTCTTCAGCTCCAGTCGGAAGTTTAACATGTAAAGTTATAAACGCTGCATCTCCATTGGTGCGCAACCTAGAAGCGAAAATTATATCCCATCTATTCCAGCAATCTCAACATCTGGTACCCAGCATTACCCTCTTGACATTCATAACTTAACAATTGATTTGCGCTACCAGATGCTTGTAGTCCGATCAGAGAAATATTCATATTAACGCAGCAACTTATTGAATAGTCTCAAGACTAGACGACTATTTGGCTATCTGAGTAGAGTATATCTAAACATTACAGTAGTACAATCAAGTTTGAATAGATGGGCACATAAATGTCGCTTCACGCAAAAGATCAATGACGCCAATGATACCACATTACTAGATCTTGATAGAATATAGAGAGCTTCACGTACGACAGTCTCACAACAGTCTCAGGGATTCATAGGAAATGAGGTAACAGACGATCTGGCCAAGTTAGTGATAATGGGAGCCCTATGCTACCTTAAGTTTAAGACTGGGACCTGATATTCTTGTTTACATTTGACCTGCTATTATTTCGAAGCAATATAACTAATTATCAGGATATCTTCGTAGTTCTATAGCCCCATAAGATTGATGAATTAGAAAAGAGAAGAAAAAAACTCATTACCAGGAGTAGAAACAGTAGGATAATGTTAATTTCTCTATAAGATCAAGCGGTTAGTGAGAGAAGACATCCGTAGACATTTAGTATTTGTTGTGACTAATCAAGTCTGCCACGGAAGCCGAGAAGAGTCTCCGTCTAATATAGCTTGAGGGCGTACCTTTGCGGGGTTTATGACTGGCCATCTAATGTTTTGTGGATACAGCAAAAGCTAGAAATAACTACCCGAAAGCCCACCGCCCGGGAGAATGTCCCTGTTTCATCTCTCCTAGCCTACCCTCATACCTCGATGATACCGGTAGGTGGGGCCTGGATATCTTTGGGGTACCTTAACTGCTGTCTTGCTTCCAGAAACGTGAGATTTTGGTGTAACATGCCCATCCTATTGTATTTAATGTAGCTATCTACTGTAGCTTAACTATGTATGTTTCACGTATATATGAATATGAAGGATAAACATTATATAGATGTATAAATATACGTGCATATATATATATATATATATATTCGTTGCCACGCCATTAGCTATATATGGTTTAAATTATGCTGCAGGTTGCAGCCGAACATAATCATGAACTACATCATAGTCCTGAATACTTTACTTGATAGCATAGTGTGGCCAAGAATATATGTACGGCGTTGGATTGATTACAAGGCATTTGAAGTCCGTCTCTGGACACACTGATAGGCCAACTTGACTGGACTATACCTCACATCCATCTGGATCACCAACATCATACGACGCTAGTTTGGCTCCTGGACAAATATCTAAAGTCCTCCGTTAGAAAAAAAAAAATTAATAGCTTCATACGTTTGGAATAACGCATCGCTACCTAGTCTAGAAGAACTAGTGGTCCAAACCTCCACTAAAATTTGATTTGATTTGATTATATTTTACGTCTATCTTAATCACTGTGATCATATGACGCAAGATATCCAGAGTTAAAATTGAGCTCTTATTTGATTTGATTATATTCAAGTGTACCAAAAGGGGAAACAGAAGATGATAGTATCGCTAGGGTGGAAGTTCTCCACGCCGGCTATCGTACCCCCAAATTGAGCTCTTGATTAAATCTCTAGACGATATATACAATCATCATCATCATCATCATCATTGCCAACCTTCCCTCCTACAACCCTCGGGGGAGTACCTTTGGGTTCGAGCCCCCCCCCCTTCGTCCAAAGACAAATTTTATCCCCTTCGTCGTGGGGTTTTAAGAGCGACCAGCACATATCCCCAATGCTGCTGTCTATTCTCTCTATCTTTTTCGACATTTGTCGTTCTAGATGCACCGTGTCGTGAAACCCTGAGCCCGACTTTTCCCCTCTCGAGAGACGTTCTCACCAGTGACCGACCCCGCACCTTTCGATCACTAGTCTCCCGAGCTTTTCACCACACCTCAGGGAGTCACACTCACAACCGGCGGGCAGCCAGTTTTGAAGGTTCCGGATGCCCGACCTCGCGGCGCGGGAATCTTGTTGCTATTGCTTCATTCATAGCACCCGACTTGATTACGCCAAAATTATCTTTCTTACAGCCACGATCGCCAGCCTCTTGGAGGCTCAATGAATAGTGGGGATGGTAGCTCCACTTAGGGATTGGTTTTGTGGGTCTGTCTTCTGGGGAAACGTTTTGTGGAGGTTTTGAAGTTGTGGAGGTATCCCCGGATGCGGGTGGAAGTGGCAAAGTGTTCCTCTTGAAAGGGACGGAGGCCAGGTAAGACTGGCAGACCCGGACACCAGGAATACGGAAAAACCGGCGCCAGAAAAATCGAGGTACATGCACTCAGTTCGTTGGCTTTGTGCCTGTAGATGCTCGGACTCGAAAATGGTATTTGCTAAAGACCTGTTTGATAGACTTGGTAGACCCAAGAGGATATAGAACAACTGATTTGATTTGATTTGATTATATTTTACGTCTACCTAGATCATGTTTAATTAGAACAACAGCAACAACAATATCACCAAAAAGTGTGGCAGATTGAAAGAAGTTATAGATGCTGAAATCATAGCGACTTTACGAGGACTAG